>MDKJ01176235.1:0-27515 GCA_005239525.1 Nicotiana knightiana | reverse complement strand
AAGAATATGGTTGAAAAGGTTTGATTTTCTTTTGGGAGTTCATCAAGCTTTTGTGGGTCTTCTAAACTTGGTTCTGGTTCTTTTCTGTTTCTGGTTTTTCGAAGTATCTGTTTTGAGTATTCAAGTCCTGGGCTGTTTACTCTTCCTAGTTTGTTGGTTTTCTGGTTGCTCCTGCTTTCATTGTTGCTGGAATTTCCTTCTTTGTGCTACTTTTCTGATTATCTGACCTTTATTTGGTCAGGATTTTTGTTCACTTTTTCTCTTTAAAAGGTATGTAACAATGAACTTTAAATAAAGTTATTAAATTCAGAATTTGTGCTAAAATGTTTGATTCATGTTGTGTTTTTGAGATTATGTAAAGTTGAATCTTCTTCTCCTTTATTCTTAGTATAAACCATTGAAATAAGACTGTTAGTGTGCTGGTAGAGGAATCTGAAGGAATATTGTATATGAACTATCTGAACTATTCTATTTTAGCTTTTGTTTAAATTTTGTTGGTTTCAGAACTTATTAAGTTTTGCATGAGGTTGTTTTGTGTCTGACTCAGTTTTACTGAGATAATTAGCATTAGGGTAGATGAGTTTGACCTTCCAATGGTCAAGTTCACCCCAAAATGTGCATAAACAGCAGCATGTCCCTGAAGTTACCTCTGTTAAGGTATAAAATAAGCAGTCAAAAGGCCTCTTAGGGTAAGGAATCTGAATCTCTTAAAATGATTAGATTATGTCTCTTTAAAAGCCTAAAAAGTCAAAATTATGGTATAATTGTCAAGAGGAACAAAAGATGAGATCCATGGAGCTAAATCTGCCCCTTTTATGGCCAGATTTAGTCCATAAGAGGTCTTAATATGCTTTGTTCTTCTAAGAGCGTCATTAAGGATTGAATCTAACCTCCTTCATGATTAGATTCATCTTTTGACAATACTCAAAGGTATATCCTCAACACAGTCCAAATAGTAAAGTGTTGGACTTATAATCTTAGATTAATGATAAAAGGTGCTCTTATTTGTGTTCCTTGTTCATTAAAGAGACTCGGTAAGCAGGTCGCCATATGACTTTAGACTTAGGTTAATGTTGGCATTATGGGATTGAAATCTGACACATTCATGGTCAGGTTTACACCAAGAGAATGCATAAATAATTCTGTTTTGTTAGCGTAGCTTAGCATATCATTATCAGGTTTAAACTTGACCTCCTTTCATGGTCCTGTTTGGTCTGGTGGGTGCTCAACACTCAATTAGTTTGTGTGTTCTATATTTCAAAAAGAGGGCTGCAAATGTACAGTACGAAGAATCCAGATGTAGAGCAGCTGTTTAGGATTTCCATTTTCTAGTTTTTGCTTTGATATTCATTAAAAATGTATTTTTACAGAAGTTGTATTTTCGCTTCAGAAAAAACTGTAATTCATTCATTTATTGCATTTTGGAATCTTGTAATTTAAGAGACTGGACTGTATATTCATTATTTTAGCGTTTCATTTGATAGTGTTCAAACTAAATTTTGAGGTGATTTTCCTGGAATTTTGAATCTGTTTTTTGCTCTAAAAAGTAGTTCAAGGATAAAAATAGATGTTTTAATCAAAAGGGAGTTGGTATTCAAATCAGCCCGCTTTCTTAAACATTTATCGAATTTTCAGAAGTGGTTATTTCAAAATCCAGTCGTTTCAGTATAAGTGGATTTAGTAGATTATTTTTGGTTCATGTTGTATCCTGTTAAATTTTCTGAAATCGATGCATGAACACTTTTGAACCTTTGAAGCATGTGATTAAGCTATCTAAAAATTGTCAAGAACTGTTAATTTAGAATTGGTAAAACTGCATGTGCTATGTCTTCGTTAGAAATTACAAAGTTCCAGAAAAATAAAGTAATTTTAGCTTACCAATTTAAAGCGAGACCAGCAAATAATATATTTATGTGTCTGTAATTCCTATAGGTGTACGTATATCTACACGAATGAGGTACATCTTGATTAACACATTTTCTATCATTTACCACACTAGAAAGTGAAGACCTTTAAGATTTGATTAAGAATTGAATTTCTTAACTAGTGGTCTTCTCATAACAATAGCCAAACTAGGATGGCCTAAAGTGATTAATTAGGACTAAAATACGGTCATAGCCCGAAATATGTTATCCTTTAGGCTAGTGAACATCATTTTAGGCAATCCTCTAGGTAGAGTGACATCCTTTAGTTTGAAAATTGGGTAAAATCAAGTGTCATTCCAAAAATTACCATTGTCCACACTCGGGAGTGGCAACTCATGCCCCCGACCCTCAACTCTAAACAATTAACAAAAAATGCTCATAGCAACCACGGTACATTTCATGTGACGTGTTTGCCATGTGTTCAAAAATAACAAGTGCACGCCATCGTGACTTGTCTAAAATAAATCCATAAATGCCCTAATTGATCTTAAAACTAAAATGCTCCTTCAAATAGAACACATAAGGAATAATCGAATATTGCCTCAAATAGGCACTATAAACTGTCATGACCAATACTCTTGATTACGTAAGCTACACTCGGGTTCGACAACTCATGTCCCCGTCTTCAACTTCAAATCTTAATAAAATTACGTGTTGCTGTTACGGGTGCATTTCATGTGGTGTATTCGTAACATGTTCAAAAGCATAACAAGTGCACGTTCTCGTAACTTGTTTGTTTCAAGATAAATCCATACTTATCAAAAGCGGCTAATTATTTTTTTTTTAAAAGCACAATAGGCAAAAATGCACAATCCGATAATTTAGGCCAAATATTAATAGTTAAGCGACCGTGCTAGAACCACGGAATTCGGGAATGCCTAACACCTTCTCCCGAGTTAACAGAATTCCTTACTCGGATTTCTGGTAACAGAAAAATCAAAACAGGGTCAAAATTTCCTCGGTTTGGGATTCTAAAACAAAACGGTGTCCCGGAGCATCGTCAAAAATCCGGGTGGCGACTCTAAGAACAATAATAAGTCCCAAAACCGAATGATGTCACTTAAAGTGGAAAAACTCCCTTATTACCCCTTCATTAATCTGGGGTAGTGAAAAAGGAGGTGTGACATTGTGATTTCAGCGGAGGAGCATGGTCACGTTGGGTTCAGTGTCAGGTGATTGATACGGTGTTCGTGTGTGAGAATATGGTATCATGGAGAATTCTATATGCTTAGAATTTGGTTCTAAAGCTTGTTAGCTAAGGTAGCAGGAAGGATCTTCAGTATGGCTCGAGCTAATGTGACGACCCGAATTTCCCACCACCAGAATCGTGATGGCACCTAACATTGAACTCGCTAGGAAAGCCAACGTCTTTATTTATATTATTCATTTATTTGTAACAGATAACAGGGGATGTACAAATCAGCAAAAATAAAAGTGCGAGAGAAAACAAAGTCTAACAACTTAATTAAATGCCACTACGAAAATCATAATACTAAACCCAGAATTTGGTGTCACAACTTCACGGATTGTCTATGAATACTACATATAAAGGTCTGAATAAAATAAATACATCTGTCTCAGAAATAAGAAGAACATAGTGGAAATAAAGTAGGAAGGGATGCCAAGGCCTGCGGACGCCTGCAGGACTACCTCAGAATCTCCAAATGGACTGAAGGTAGCCTCCTCACTCTAAGGTCTGTAGGGTCCCTTACCGGGATCTGCACAAAAGTGCAGAGTGTAGCATCAGTACAACCGAACCCATGTACTGAGTAAGTGTCGAGCCTAACCTCGGCGAAGTAGTGACGAGGCTAGAACACGACAACCAATTAAACTTGTGCAGTTTAATCATATACATATAAAATAATAACAACAAGAAATAAGCAGCTAAATACAAAGAAAGGGGAACATGATGAGGGGAGGAAATATCAAATGATGGAAATAACGAAGTAAAGCAATGATTAGATATCAGTTTAAACAACAGAAGTAACAACACAAAAACAAATGCACGGCATCACCCTTCGTGCTTTTACTCTCATCCGCACCAAATAATAGATAGAATGCACGGTATCACCCTTCGTGCTTTTACTCTCATCCTCACAATAAATCAATAGAAACGGCACGCCATCACCCTTCGTGCTTTTAAATTCATAACACGGCACGGCATCACCCTTCGTGCTTTTAAATTCATAACATGGGATGGCATCACCCTTCGTGCTTTTATTCTCATCCTCATAATATTATACACGGCATCACCCTTCGTGTTTTACACTCTTCCTCACCAAAACAAATAAATAACAGCAATCCGGCAAGGAAATCAACAATATAAAATAATAATAAGAACCATAACATCCCGGCAAGGGAGCCAACAGTAGAATCAGTATCATCCCGACAAGGGAAACAGCTATAACCAATCTCACCTAGCTATTCAATTTCACGAAATAATTCTAAACCTGAACCAATACTCGACAATGATCAATACCAAGGAAAATTCTACCAACATGAATAATCATCAAATTAAACTTGAGTAATGTTTAATGAAAAATCACATAAAGTTCAATATTCGATTCACGGCCATGCTTGACACCAACGTATAGATACTCGTCATCACACCTATACATTTAACATATCACTAACACATACTCCCTCCTTTCCAGTTTATGTGAACCTATTTCCTTTTTGGTCCATTTCAAAAAGAATGATCCCTTTCTAAATTTGGAAACAATTTAGTTTAAACTTACAATTCTACCCTTAATGAGAAGCTTTTATAACCACACAAATACTCTGGGCACCTTTTTGACTTGTTTTGGACCACAAATTCTAGAAGTCTTCATTTTTTCTTAAACTCCGTGCCCAATCAAACAAGTTCACATAAATTGGAACGGAAGGAGTAGCAAATAAGACACAATACATATTCCCTAAAGCTAAGGTTAAGCCAAACACTTACCTCGAATTCCACGACCAAACTCAAGCCTCAATTACCACTTTCCTTTTAGAATTCGCCTCCAATTCAATTTTATTTAGACATAATTAGCTTAATAATATCAATACATGCTAAATAATTCAACCCCAACGCGTAATTATGAGTTTTTTATCATTCTTCCCAAAAAGTCAAAAATTGACCCCGGGCCCGCTTGGTCAAAACACGAGGTTCAGACCAAAACCCGATCACCCATACACCCACGAGCCCGAATATATAATTATTTTCGGAATCCGACCCCAAATCGAGGTCTAAATTCCCAAATTTGTAAAATCCCTAATTCTCCTAAAATCCCTAATTTCTACCCTTCAAGAACAAGATTTAGGCCTAGAAATCTAATGGGTGTTAATGGAAAATGAAGAAAACGAGTTTAAGAACACAAACCTAGAACTTGGTGGTGAAATCCCCCTACAAAAATCGACCCTAAGCTTCCTTGGTTTTGAAAATATGAAGTTATGGCTAAAATCCCGTTTTTCTACTGTTTTAAGTGGGTTGGACAGACTTTCTACGCGTTCGCGTGAGGTCTGTCGGGTTCGCGTAGGCTAGGGCCATATTAGCTTGCGCGTTCGTGACACTGCCTCTGCGGCTCAACCCTCCCTGGCCTTCGCGTTCGCGTGCCTCTGGCCGCGTTCGCATAGGGTTCCAGCTGCCCCCATCCCCAGCTCCCTTAACCTAGTGCGTTTGCGAGGGCCTAGACGCGTTCGCGTAGAGCAACCTACCTAGGGCTCCGCGTTCGCATCGTGGCCAGTACGTTCGCATAGAGTAAATCCCAGCCCCACTTACTCATTGCGTTCGGTGGGTTACCACGCGTTCGCATAGAATAAAACACCAGACACCAACAAACAGCATTCTCACCAGATTTTTCTAAGTCCAAACCACTCTGACGCCTATGCGAAACTCACCCGAGCCCTCGGGGCTCCAAACCGAACATGTACACAACCTCAAAAGCATCCTACGGACTTACTCGTACGATCAAATCGCCAAAATAACATCTTAAACAATGAATTTAGCATAAAAGTCAAAGGAAAATCTCAAGAACTTTCAAAGTTTCAAATTTCACAACTACGGGTCCGAATCACGTCAAATGACCTTCGTTTCTTACCAAATTTTATAGGTATCACTCAAATACTATATTAAACCTGTACCGGGATCCCGAACCAAAATACGGGCCCGTACCATCAATTTCAAATATAATCAAATTTCCAGAAACTCTTATAATTTCAGTAAAACAATTTCTTTCATAAATTCATTTCTCGGGCTTAGGACCTCGGAATTCAATTCCAGGCATACGCCCAAGTCCCATATTTTCCTACGGACCCTCTGGGACCGTCAATTCACGGTCCAGATCTGTTTACCCAAAATATTGACCAAAGACAACTTAAATTCAATTTTAAAGGCAAAATTAGCATTTTTCTCCGTATTTCAGATAAAAGCTTTCCAGATACACCGGACTGCGCACGCAAAATAAGGTGAGATAAAAGGAGGTTTTCAAGGCCTCGAAACACAGTTTGGACTTATAAAATGAGAGATAACTTTTTGGGTCATCACAGCAATCTGCTCAACTAGGTTGTGGTGGCACGGGTAGGTGCACGAGGTGTAAAACAGTGATTTTGGACAACTCCAGAGCAGTTCTTAGCACGTTCGAGGATGAACGTATGTTTAAGTGGGAGAGAATGTAATGACCCGATCGGTCGTTTTGATCTCTAGCACATCATTCAGTGGTTTGAGGCCTTGAGTAGATTCACTTCAGGTATTATAACTTGAATGTGCGGTCGTAATTGAATTTTGGGAAGTTCGGAGTTGATTCGGATGGAAAATTATCATTTCGGAAGCTTTAAGTTGGAAGAATTGACTAAGGTTTGACATTTGCATAAATGACCCAGGAATCGGGATTTGAAAGTTCCAACAGATTTGTATGATGATTTTGGACTTGGGCATATGTGTGGATCGGGTTTTGGATGACCCGGGAGCGTTTCGGCACTTATTGTGGAAAGTTCGCACTTATGAAGAATTTCATAAATTTGGGTTGAAGTGTATTTTCATGTTATAGATGTCCGTTTGGTATTTCGATCCTTGGAATAGCTCTGTATGGTGATTTTGGTTTTAGGAGCACATCAGGATGTGAATTTCGAGGTCCCTAGATCATTTCGGGGTCATTTGGCGAAAGTTGAAAATTTGAAGGCTTTTGAAAAGTTTGGTCAGGAGTGAACTTTTTTATATCGGGGTCGTATCTAGATTTCGGAAGTTGAAATAGGTCCATGATGTCATTTGGTACTTGTGTGCAAAATTTGAATTCGTTCCGGATTGATTTGATATATTTCAACACAAGATATAGAGTTTGGAAATTCATAAGTTCGATTCAATGCGTGATTCATGATTTTGATGTTGTTTGACATGGTTTGAGGCTTCTACTAAGTTCTTATTGTGTTTTTGGACTGGTTTGTGTAATTGGACAGGGTCCCGGGCCCTCGGGTGTGTTTCGTAGGTGTTTGGGTTGTGTCGCGCTCTTGTTTGATGTTTCAGCGTCGTTTCTTTTGGCATAAAAGGAACTATATTGATAATACGACCTTTTATTTGTGATTTTATTGAATCATTATATCCGTATCGTAATTACGGATCCATAACAACAAGAATCGCCTAATTTCGATGTCGTATGAGAGAGTTATTCTCATTTCCGTGTCGGACAAAATTGTTGATTTCTGGTGCGAAGCTAACATGAGGGAGGTTTCGTGAATGCGAAGAAGGATTTCTGGGTTGACTGTTCAACGCAAAAAGTTACTCTTCACGAACGCGAAGGCGATGAAGAAATATCATCTGGACATTGTTTTAAACCGAGAATTTAGTATTTTGCGCATATCTTGAGTTCTAGAGCTTCGTTTGAGATGATTTTCATGGCGTTGTTCTCGTATCAACAATGGGGTAAATATATGACCTTTATTTTGATGTTTCTCCATGATTATCTCCTTTGATTATTATTTTTATCCGTGTTTGGATTGTAGAAATTGGGATTTTGAGCCCCAAAGTTGAGAAATGGTAAATCCTTGATTTGAGGGTCGATTCATGGATGAAATTGGATGATTTTATGGATATAGACCATATGAGTTATGGGTAGTATTTATTTTTAAAAAATTATGGAATCCAAGCACGTGGGCTCGAGGGTCGGCTTTATTAACTTTTCGAGTTGTGTCGGGGATTGTTATAAATTGATTTATTATGAGTATTAGAGTATATTTTTATTGATTTGCACATTGTTTGACTAGTTTTTTAGCGACGGCCATCGATTTGAGGTGTTAGCGTTGGAGCCAGTTATGGAACTTCGGAGCGAGGTAAGTCTCTTGTCTAACCCTGTGAGAGGGAAACTACCCCTAGGTGATATTAATTGTCATGTGCTACTAGTTATGGGTGCTACGTACGCACGAGGTGACGAGAGATCGTACGTAGCTAAAGCATGTTTATGTCAGGGTAGACTTAGGATTTTTATCATGCAACATCTTAATTACTTGAACTTATTCTGTTGACTTAATTAATTGTAAATATGTTCGAACTTGATCTAGAAATTTAATACACCTTAGGCCTAGACTTATCACTTGAATTGTTGGAAAGAAAAATTGAGAAATGGTAAAGGTTATATTTACCTTGTGCTCATGTACTTTATTGTAAACGCGTATCTTGTGATTCGAAAACTTCCTTCCTTTCTTGTGGAGTGGGCCGAACGCATCGTCAGTATCTCGCGGAATGGGATAAATTCCTTCCTTTCTTGTGGAGCAGGCCGAACGCCTCGGCAGTATATAGAGGTGCATCTCTGGTTCGTGTCGTTCGACCCTTGGCAGTGTATGCACCACTCTGGATCGAGACGAACGACCTCGGCAGAATCGTGTGTTATACCGTTAGTAGTCCGAATATTCATGAGATAAACTTTTCACTGACGCCCGATATTTTATAGTATTTCTTATTTGATTGGTATTGTCACTTGGCATTTATTCTGAGATATTGAGGTAGGATACACGTTCAATAAATTTATGCTTAAAAGGAAATAATTGGAAAATTATGAAACTTCAGGTCCTATTTCTATGTACTTTAAAATTATATGAATTATCGTATTATTTATTTAATTGGATCTCTAGTAAGCGTCGATGTAGACCCCTCGTCACTACTCCTCCGGGGGTTAGGCTAGATACTTAATGGGTACGCGTTGATTTACGTACTCATACTACATTTGCTGCACATTTTTGTGCAGGTACCTATATACCTGGTGGTCTTTTGGGCGCAGAGGCACGGATGTTGCGGGGACATACCGTGAGCTGCATTTCATGTTACGATCCGCAACCTGTAGAGTCTCCTTCAGAGTTATTTATGTTCTCCTATCGAATTTGTATTTTTCCAGACAGATGTTGTATTTTATTATATTTCCTAATTGATGCTCATGCACTTGTTACCCCGGGTTTTGGGGGTTCTTACGGGTTGTTTGTTATTGTAATTACATATTTTACTATCATTTTTCCCTAGAAGTTCTATCTTATGCCATTAGATTAATGAATATAATTATTTTGGAAGTAATAAAATAAGCAAATAAATGGATAAATCAATGTTGGCTTGCCTGACGGCGGCGTTAGGCGCCATCACGACCTATAGTGGATTTTGGGTCGTGACATAAATGGCCTTGACACTGTCCACCATGGTGATGTCTTCTATAGCTTTGATTTTATCAGGATTGATCTCAACCCCTTAGTTGGACACCATGAATCCATGGAATTTCCCGGATCCGACCCCAAATGCACATTTCTCCAGGTTCAGCTTCATATTGTATTTCTTTAGTATGTCGAAGGTTTCATGCAAATGTTTCAAATGGTCCTCTACTCGCAGGGACTTAACTAACATGTCATCAATATAAACGTCCATTAATTATCCTATTTTTTCTTGGACATCCAGTTTACTAGGCGTTGATAAGTGCCACCGGTATTTTTTAGTCAGAACAGCATTACGTTATAACAGTAGGTGCCGAGTATAGTAACAAAGGAAGTTTTTTCTTGATCGTCGGGGTCCATCCGGATTTTGTTGTACCCGGAATAAGAGTCGAGAAAGCTGAGTATCTAGTGCCTGGTCGTTGCATCGATCATGCGATTGATATTAGGTAAAGGAAAAGAGTCCTTGGGGCACGCTTTGTTCAAGTCTTTGTAATCTACCCACATTCTTAATTTATTTCCCTTTTTAGGCACTACTACTACGTTAGCCAACCAATCTGTGTACTTAACTTCCCGAATGGAACCTATTTTAAGGAGTTTGGATATCTCGTCTTTGATGTATGCATGCTTGACTTCGGACTGAGGCCTCATTTTCTGTTTAACCGAGTGAAACTTTGGATCCAAGCTCAGCTTATCAGTGGTTATTTCTGGTGGGATCCCTGTCATATCAAGATGGGACCAAGCGAAACAATCTACGTTACCTATAAGGAATTTAATGAGTTTTTTCTTGAGCTCGGGAGTTAACCCTGTGCCCAGGTATACCTTCCGATCGGACGAGTGTTCAATTAATATGACTTGCTCCAGCTCCTCGACCGTTAATTTGGTGGCGTTGGAATTGTCGGGGTTGATGAACGACCTAGGAACTCTGTAATCATCATTGTCACGACCCAAAATCCATTAAGGTTGTGATGGCGCCGGACACCACTGTCGAGCAAGCCAATCATTTAAATAGTTAATAAAATCTTTATTTTTAATATTCTTGAAGTCACTCCTTTTTTATTTTCTTAAATAATAATTAGCGAACTTCCACTGAGGAATCAACAATATCTTTGGCAAATTTAAATAGTGAATATATCCCATAATTTCCCCAGAACCCGGTGTCACAAGTGCATGAGCAAATATCTAAGAATTATACATGTACTACAATACTTGTCCGGAATACAAACTGGGCAAGAAATTTAAAATAAATACAATACATCTGGGGAAGACTCTGCCTGCTGCAGGTCGCCTCCGGATGGTGCAGCTCGTCTAAGTCTCCAAGTTAGTCACATCACTACGTCAAGCAGGGCCACTATCTATGAATGTACTTGTGCAATAAAAATGCACAGCAAGTATAGCATGAGTACGAAAATAACGTGTACTCAGTAAGTATCCCGCCTAACCTCGAAGAGGTAGTGACAAGAGGTCGAATTTGACATTTGCTAGAGGTCAATCTAATGAAATCAAGGGTGACACTAAGCATGGACATCATAGGCAACTTAACAAGTAGCAATAGGAAATAGCAACTCCTTTCACATTTAATATTCGTAAATCCTCGTCATTTCAGTTGACAATTTAATAATTCCAGGCCAATAATCAGGTAAAAATCACAGCAAGTACGTAGTAAATATCATGCGCAAGCAATGTCGAGGATCGAACGGCCCGAACCAACATAAATGTAAATTGTGCACTGCCGAAGGGTCGAACCATAGATGCATCTATTACCCCGCTCGCGAATCGATCATGCGACGCGGTCATATATAAATAATAGAGTTACCCTGCTCGCCAATCATACATGCGACTCAGGTACTCATAAATACAGATATTCACATAATAAATTCACATTTTATCAGGAAAACAGTTTCTCAAGGAAGTGACAAAATTCTCTTTTAATGGAAACGGAGAAGATATTTAAACCTTTTCTGGAAATTTATTTTCCAAGTTCGATAAGGTTTTAAATATTATAAATTTATCATTAAGATTACAAGTACGGCAAATAAAACATGCTTTATCAGGAAAACCATTATCCCAGGAAAAATTAATTCTTTTTCTAGATGATTAAGGAAAATAAACTTCAACCCTCTTAGGTATTCAGTTACTAATTTGATAATATTAACAGTCTAATTTTATTAGCAAAATTTCAAATACAACAGGTAAGGCATGCTAGTGGGTCCTAGACTACCCAGACACAAGCATGATAGTAACTACGCACGGACTCCCGTCAACTCGTGCGTACGTAGCCCCCAAAAATAGTAGCACATATTCGATTAGTTCACCTATGGTTACAATTCCCCCTCACAAGGTTAGAAAGGAGACTTACCTCGCTCCGAAGATCCATAACCGGCCTCCAAGCCCTTCCGATGACTCAAATTGATGCACAACGCCCCAAAACTATCCAAATAACGGGCAAATCAATGAAAATATACTCTAATACTTATAATAAATCAATTCATATAAATTCCTAACTCCGATCGAAAAGTTGACCAAATTGCCCTCGGGCCCATGCGCCCGGATTTTGAAATTTCTCAAAGATAAACTCTACCCATAGCCTTACTAACTCAAATATACAATTTACTCTAATTTCGTACTCAAATTCGTGGTCAAAATCCAAGAATGCAAATTCTAGGTTTTTCTTCAAAATTTTCAACTTTTCCACAGTTTTTCATGTTCAAATCCATGTATAAACCTTGTATTTAACTTGGAATGAGTAGAAACAACTTACCTTGACATAGATGACGAAAATCCCCTCTTGAAGCCCTCCAAGAATCTCCCAAACAAGAGAAAAATAAGAGGAAATGGCCAAAACCCGTCTATTAAAACACTTCACTGCCTCCAGTCCTTCGGTACCTGCAGTGACTACCAGGTGCGACCAAACTCTCGCACCTGTGGCTTCCTCATTCCCCAGCTAGCTCCACACATGCGCCTTCTCATGTGCGAAAATAACCTCGCACCTACGGCCCCCATCCAAGCCATCCTTTTCCGCTTCTGCGACACCTTAGTCGCACATGCGGCAAAAACCTCGCAGGTGCGGTCACACCAGATGACAGCAGCCTTAGCTTTCTCTCAACTCCAAATTTGATCTGTTAACCACCCGGAATCCACCCGAAGCCTCCGGGACCCCATACAATTACACCAAGCTATTCCAAAACATAATGATGACCTACTTGAGGCCTCAAATCACATCAAATAACATCGAAACAATGGATCGCATCACAATTCAATTTTTATGAACTTTGAAATTTCCAACTTCTATATTTGATGCCGAAACCTATCAAGTCACGTCCGATTGACCCCAAATTTTGCACACAAGTCACATTCAATATTACGGACCTTCTCCAACTTTCAGAATCGTATTTCGACCCCGATATCAAAATTTCCACTTCCGGTTGGATTTCTCAAAAACCTTCAAATTTCTATCTTTAGACAAATGACATCAAAATAACCTACGGACCTCTGAATTCACTTTTGATTGTGCTCCCAACTCCATAATAACCATACGGAGCTATTCCCACATTTGAAATCCCAAACAGACATCAACATCACTGAAATGCACTTCAACCCAGACTTATGAAGTTTCTTCTAAAATGCTAACTTCCACAATACACACCGAAATTCTCCCGGGTCATACAAAACCCAATCCGAACATACGCCCAAGTCTGAAATCATCATACGAACCTGCTGGAACCTTCAAATCCTGATTCTGAGGTAGTTTACTCAAAAATCCAATCTTAGTCGATTCTTCCAACTTAAGGCTTCTGAAATGAGAATTGTCTTTCCCAATTGACTCAAAACTTCCCGAAATTCGATTCCGACCACACCGACAAGTCATATCACTTGAAATGACGTTGCTCATGGCCTCAAACCGTTGAACAACGTGCTAGATCTCAAAATGACTGGTCGGGTCGTTACAATCATCCTCGCCTGCTTTCTGCTTCTCCGGTTTGTTTGGGGATGGTGTCGGTGATTGCTATTTGGTTTTTCTATTCCTAACTGGCTCCAAGATCTTTGATGTCAAAAGTGCACACATCGGGATCACCTCATCGCCCGCGAAATTTCTTTTGCAGTCGGTTTCTCTCGTAAACCATCTGGATCCCCCGGATGTTGGGAACTTCAGCGTCTGGTGTAGTGTCGAGGGTATTTCCCTTATGTTGTGAATCCATGGCCTTTCTATAGGGAATTATATCTCATATCCCCTTCAATCACATAGAACTTAATTTCATGAATGGTTGTCACGACCCAAACTTCCCTTCGTGAGAGGTCGCGATGGCACCTAGTCTCTACGACTAGGTAAGCCTAATATTTGCGAACAACAACGAAAGGGAATATTTAAATCTAAACCACTAACAGCAATAACAATGAAATAGTTGATAAAATTGTCGCTCGGCATATACAGTAACAACTCTCAACAAAATACATGAAGAATTTCCCCAAGACCCGAAACATCATAAGTCACAAGCTTCTAAGAAGTTACTATATGTTCTATACATTAGCATTTAGAAGTAGTAGAAAAAAAACTACACAAGAGATAGAGGGGGACTCCTAGGTCTGCGGACGTGACAGATGTACCTCGAAGTCTTTGTAGTAGCAGCAAGTGCACGACTAATAACAGGGCTGGAATGATGTACCTGGATCTGCACACTAAAACATGTGCAGAAGAGTAGCATGAGTATACCACAATGGTACCTAGTAAGTGCCAGGTCTAACTCTGATCGAGTAGTGATGAGGTCAGGTTAGGCCCACTGGTAAATAATAAATGAGGCAGGAATATATAGTATAATGATAGACTAGAATTAAGCAAAAGGAAACGCAACAAATAATAGTTCAACACACGGAGTAAACAGCAAGGGATCTCCCGAGATACCATCTCGTAGTCCCAAAATAAAATATGCAGTAGAACTCCCGAGGTACCGTCTCGTAGTCTCAAATGTAAATGTACAGGGAGAACTCCCGAGGTACCGCCTCGTAGTCTCAAAATAATTATGCATGGAGAACTCCCGAGGTACCGCCTCGTAGTCTCAAAAGTAAATGTGAGGGGGATCTCCTAGGATATCGTCCCGTAGTCTCAAAGTAAATACACAGCTCAAACGAATGAAGATAATAGTTACAACAAGAGAATATACAGTTTAGACTAAGTACAAGTCACGAAAAGAAGCAGGAATTCACTATGCACGCTGCAAAGAGTTCAGTTAAGCAATTAAGACACGTAGGCATATTGTTCTAGGCTAACAGAATAACTACAAATGCTAGTATACTCAATTAAGATGAAAACAGGAAATTACTCAGTATAAATCAGGTTTTTGCAACAAACAACTCGTGCGCACTCGTCACCTCGCATACACGGTGCTCACATATCATATCACTACCAAAACCTAAGGGGATTTCCCCCACACAAGTTTAGGCATGCCACTTACCTCGAATCAAGCTCAATCAATCGGTAGCAATGCTTTTCCCACGAATATTCGATTCTGAATGGCCCAAATCTAGCAAAAATAAATTACATACCATAATATATCTATAAAAAACTAGTCTAATCAATGAAATCTAAAGCTAAAGCAAGAAATTAGGAAATCGACCCAGAAAACCTCCCCTGGCCCACGTCTCGAAATCGGGTAAAAGTCACAAAATATGAAAACCCATTCACTCACGAGTCCAACCATATAAGAATTACTCGAATCTGACCTCAATTCGCTTTCAAAACTCAAAATTTTAGTTGAAGAACTTCCCATTTTTCACAAATTTTCAACCCTAAATCCGAAATTAAAGATGGAATTAGTGGGATATAACCAAAATGAAGTGTAGAATCATTACCCAATCGATGTCTCTGAAAGTCCCTAAAAATCTCGCCAAATCCGAGCTGTCAAACTCAAGTTTTGATAAAAATGGCCAAACCCTCGTTTTGGAAATGATATAGTATGCCCAGTGATTTCTTCTTCGGGAATGCGGCCACACTCTTCGCGTTCGCGAAGCACAAATTCTCCTTCAGTACAAAACCTTCTTCGCGAATGCGAGAGCTCCCTCGCAAACAGAATCTTGCATTACCTGAGCCTACGCGAACGCAGGACCCTCATTGCGAACGCGTAGGCTAAATACTTAGAGCTCCATCTGACCCTTCGTGAACGCGAGGACAATATCGAGAACGTGTAGTCTAATTGATCCACACCTTTGCGAACGCAGGAACCACATCGCGAACGAGAACAAACTTAGCTAGCCTCCCAGATTCCTTAAGCGAACACGAGACCTTCTTCACTAACGCGATGAAGGAAACCGGCAACCTTGACACCAGATTTTCTGCAATTCCAACAAGTCCAAAAATGATCCGTTAAGCATCTGAAACACCCCTGAGGCCCCTTGGGACCTCAACCAAAAATATCAACAAATCCTAATACACCATATGAACTTAGTCGAGCCCTCGAATCGCATCAAACAACGCTACAAACACGAATCACCCTCTGATTCAAACTTAATGAATTTGAAACTTCCAATTTCTACAACCGACGTTGAAACCTATCAAATTTTTCACACAATTCATATTCAACATTATGGACTTACTCCAACTTCAAAAAATCAGAATCCGACCCAGATATCAAAAAGTCCATTGTCGGTCAAAATCTCCAAAAATTTGACTTTCGCCATTTCAAGCCTAAATAAGCTACAGACCTCCAAAACACAATCCGGACAAGGCCCTAAGTCCAAAATCACCTGACAGAGCTAATGAAACCGATGAAACTCTATTCAGGAGTCGTCTTCACACAGTTCTGACTACGGTCAAAATCCTAAGACTTAAGCTCCCATTTAGGGGCTAAGTGTCCCAAAACACTCCGGAACCACAACCAACACCTCCTGGCAAGACACATAAGCAGAAAAAGATACGGTGGAAGCAGTAAACAGGGGATCGGGGATATAACTCTCAAAAAGACCGGTCGGGACGTTACAATGGTTCCTACGGTTTTCACCGGCAGGTTTATCTCCCCTTGAGCAGTTTCGCATGCCATGTTGAATCCATTTAAAACCCGAACTGCAAGCACTATTTGGTCTTGTAGACCTAGTTGCTCTAGGACCCTCGATCTGATGATGTTGGTTGAGCTACCTGGATCAATTAATACACGCTTCACTCGAGATTTATTTATGAGTACATATATTACCAGTGCATCATTATGCGGTTGCACGATGCGCTCAGTGTCCTCATCGTTGAAAGAGATAGTCCCTCTGGTACTTATTCTCAGGTTCATTTTTCCATTGTAATGGACACCTTAGTGCACTTTATATTTGGCCCCTAGGGGACAAAGACTCTACCAATGATCATGTTCATGGCGTGCTGAGGTTCCTCTTGCTCGGTCTATTTGTTGGAGTCCCTATTCCTGAAGTGATTTTTGGCTCGATCACTCAGAAATTCCTGGAAGTGTCCGTTATTGGGTAATCGGGCCACTTCTTCTCTTAGTTGTCGGCAGTTTTTGGTCTTGTGACCATGAGTGCTATGATACTTACACATCAAGTTGGGGACCCTTTGGGTAGAATTGGACTGCAAGGGCCGATGCCACTTGGTATCTTTGATGCGTCCGATGGTAGATATGATGCTTGCAACATCAACACTGAAGTTGTATTCCGATAATCTTGGTGCCTCCCTGGCCCCGAGTCGCCTATCGAAACCATTTTTACTCATGAGCCCCCAGCTATTGTGGCCTTGATTGCTCCTTTTTTCATTCATCGTAGGATTACGCCCGGATCCGCTACCTCTTAGATCTCCGCTATACAAATGATACCAATCTCTGTTTGGTATAGGCTCATGATCGACGATTCTTTTGGACCTATAATTGGCTCTGATGGAATAAACGGACCCGAAGGGGGTCCCGAGCTGATCATCCTCGATTTTTGACTAGTACATGTTATAGACGTCAACCCAAGTTACCGCCGGGTACTCTATCAAATTTTGTTTCAGCTGCTGTGAAGCCAAGGAGATTTGGGGGTTGAGTCCTTGAGAGAAAGCTTGAACAACCCAATCGTCCGCAACCGGAGGCAGGTCTATTCGCTCCATTTGAAACCTCAACACGAATTCCCTGAGCATTTTGTTATCTCTTTATTTCACTATGAAAAGATTCGACTTTCTGTTCTCGACCTTGATGGCCCCAGCGTGTGATTTTATGAAGGCATCTTACGAGCAAAGCAAACGAATCAATGGAATTACGGGGCAAGTTGTGATACCATATCATTGATCCTTTCGACATGGTTTCTCCGACTGTTTCAGCAAAACCAAATCGATTTCATCATTCTATTAGTCATTTCCATTGGCGGCACATATGTAGGAGGTCAAGTGTTCATTTGGATCTGTGGTTTCGTTATAATTTGGAATTTCGGTCATACGGAACTTCTTCGGGATTGGTTTCAGTGTCGTACTATGAGGGAAAGGCTTTTGGACAAATTTCTTGGAATCCAGGCCTTTCAATATCGGGGCTGCTCCTAGGATTTGATCAACTCTGGAGTTATAGGTCTCCATTTTTTTGTCGTTGTCTTAGATCTTCTTTTCCCTCGATTCCACCCGTTTTGTTTCCTCAAGGTTCTTTATTATTTCAGGATAAGTCCCGAGTTCAACTTCACCCGGCCTTTCCATGGTTTGTTCATTTCTTCGGATGTTTTCCCAGGATGGTTCGAGCTCAACTATGCTGAGGGCGCGACTTTGGTTTTGCAGATGGACTATTGTCGCCTGTTGAGCTTGTAACATTTTGAAGTTCGCCCGCAGATTGATCATATCGCCTTCACCGTCATGCGTACCCCTGGCTATTGATCAGGCTCATCCACGAACGTTGTTCTTGGGGTCGGTCGGCAAGTTTGCATCGGTAGCCACATGTGAGATGGCATCGACTGGGTCCGCAACTGGGACTGTGTTGGCGTCGGCAGGAGGCACCTCGTTGCTGGGCATTATATTGTTGTTTTCGCCATGGTGGTCAGACTCAGCATCAATGTTCACGTGAGTAGATTGAGTGTTTGACATTCTTAAGTTGACCTGAAATTAAAACCTCAAAGAACAAGTGTAAAACAGAGTGCGTTATGAAAATTTGTGTCAAATTACCACTATTATCCTTAGCCCCATGGTGGGTGCCAAACTGTTTACCCTTAAAAACGGATAACAATTGAATTTATATGCGATTTAAGGATATGTGGATTAATTTAATACGAGTGATCAATGGTGTTAGATTAAGCGAATAAAAGACGTAACAAATGCCCAAACCAATGATAAGATTGAGTCCGAGCTCGGTTAATGGCTTGACAAGGAACCTATCTTCGGTTCCGAGCTTGCACTTATGAAGAATTTATGAACAAAAATAAGAACTTTGAATAACTTTTATAAACAGAGAGAATAAAAGTATATTGCCTAGGTATGCGTTTTACAATATTCCTAATGAATAATTAGCTTCCCTTTTATATAACAGGGGAATTCTACCCTAGGTACAATTCTAAAAAAGGTAAAAACCCTTCTTTCTCGCTAATCATTGAGTTTCTGCCGGTACGGGTCGAGATTCACGCCGTGATATCTGGTTGAGCACGGATATATGGAGTGAATAAATTTTTTTCATCGACGATGAGTTTTTTGCGGGTTGAGCTGTTCGACGGAAAATCTTCGTTGCTCCCGGCCAACAAATGACAAGCAAAAAAAGCACTATAGGCATTTTACCACCTTTTATGAATTAAATTTTAATCATTGATGTTGCAGAATCTTTTCTTATAGTTGTGCCAAAGCTAATGAATAGCAGGAGCTACATTGAGCTGTTGATGGTTCCAACAAAGGCAAGTAAAATTGGTCCTTCTCAAAGCCCATAAATGAATGAAAATACCCCATGTCCACCTCTACATCGAAAAGAACAAAGATAATGTATTAAAGATATTCTTAATTTAATGGAGACATCTGATTTTTGATTAATTAAGTAGTTAGTTACATCATGCTTAAGATGTAAGTAAATATATGTACCTTGTTATACATAAAAACAATAACAAACTCAATATAATCCTATATAGTAGGGTTTGGAAAGGATAATATATACGTAATCTTACCGCTACTTTGTGGAGATAGAAATGGTTTCCAATAGACCCTCTGCTTAGAAAAGTATAAGCACCACATTAATGAAGAGAAAAATAAGAAGTGCAATTGTTATACATAACAGCATAAGGGTGAATTCTAAATATGGAATTACTCAGAAGTATGAACATCAAAACCATGTGAAGAAATCCAAACACAATATAAGCTCTAAAAATATTTACATTAACTATTGCTCGATCAATGTACTGTGAAAATTTATCATAAAATACTAGGTGACACTCGTTATCAGCGTATTGCAATCCTTCTCCTTAAAAGATATAGTGAAATTTTACCTTTTTCTTTTGTTTAATTTTGGTTTGAGACAAACTTAGATAGAGCGACATAGTCAAGTGATGATTTACATGATCATAGTTTTCTAGTTTTGCCAAATTTATATATGCCAGTAAAAAGGTATAGTGAATTTCTACTTTTTTTAATTCTTTGTTCTATCTAATATTGGTTTGAGACAAACTTAGATGGAGCGACATAGTCAAGTGATGATTCATAAGATCGGACCAACTTGCTAGGGATTGAGACGTACTTATTGTTATTTTATTGCTCGATAAAAGTTTAAGTTTTCCTTGGTATGCTAAACTGTATAATCTTTTTAAAATTTGACAATGCATACTTAGCAACCCTATAAACTGAGTTTGTATTATATGCAAATTATATTTGCTTTTCTTGTATATGACTTAATGCTGCAACGTTGACAGCGTAATACTACAGCTTACTAGCTGTAAGTTCTCAATCTTGTTACCAAATTTGGTTCATGCAGGTACTCAGAATAGGTGGGATAGTTTCAGAAACAGAACTTCTCTTTAAAATGGAAAGTGCCCTGCATTTGACATTTAATATCCCATCAACATCAGACACACATTGACTTTGGTTCTTTTCTTTATAAACATCGGTAAAGCAACAGAGAAAACAAGAAGCAATCATCTGTCTCTCTTCATTAGTTCCTTAGTAGTACTTCCCTTTGACTTTGAAAGATGAGTCAAAATCTTGGATTTGTTTTTACTTCAAAACTCAAAGATCTGTTAAAAATGGTCTTCCTTAGATGTTTGCATTTCCTAAATTCAATAGAGTTATGGTTAAATGTTCGTTTGAACAAGAAAAAGGAGCAAGAAATGAGCCTACAAAAAATGAATCAGCCTCTTACTAATGACCAACTCAACAAAATTGCTGAAGGCATATCTGTTTTTCTTCCTGGGGTCCTAGAAAATGTACTTTCTAGTACTAAAACTCAATCCCACGAAGGATCTATTCAACGAAAGCTCTTCGTTGGAAGTCTCGGGTGTCATACTACATCCGAGACTTTGCATCGATTTTTCTCAGCCTATGGCGAAGTTGAAGAAGCTGTTGTCATTTTGGATAAATCTGGTGTAAGCAAAGAGTATGGATTTGTCATTTTCAAGCATGTAAAGAGTGCAGTAATGGCTCTCAAGGAGCCATACAAGAGGATTAATGGAAAGACGACAATGACAAAGGTTGTTAATTCAGGAGCCAGAGACAGAAAGGACGAGTCTTTACGTACAGTTTATGTTGCTAATGTGCCACATAACATGTTACCAGGTAGATTGTTGGAATATTTTTCCTCTTATGGTGTAATAGAAAAGGGTCCTTTTGGTTTTCATAAAGAAACAGGAAAATCAAGAGGCTATGCTATTTTTGTGTACAAAACACTAGAGGGGGCTAAAACAGCAATTTATGAACCTATCAAGTGGGTCGATGGACACAATTTAACGTGTGAGATGGCCATCGCGAGGACAAAGAAAAGACCCCGTGTTAGTCTTAACTCGGGGTCATTCAATTTAAATTGCCATTACCAGAATCCAAGATCAATGTTCGGTGGTGGTGGCTCGAGACCAGAAGTGTCACAAGTTGGAGTTCAGTATGCCCAGTTTCAAGGCAACAGGGACATATATGCACAGAATTGTGATTGTGGCCTAGTTTCTAATTGTAACATTCAGGTTCAGGGCTTATCACCAACAGCTATAGGTCGCAACCACATTGGCTCTGGGCTTTGTTCTAAGCTGGCTCATGACGATTACAGTCTTTGGTCCTCGGAATTTCCTAGGCATAATTCAATATGGTTTTGATGGTTCATCTCTCTGGCATGATCAAGTTAAGGAGGAACATTCTCTTACAAGTCGGACTGTTTTCTTCTAATTGCTATAGTTTCTGTGTTTTGCTCTCGCATTTTGCCAATAGATATGAATGAAGTAGGTTTATTTAACTAAAATGTACTAGCTAGGTATTATCTTTTGGAAAGCTGGGAAAAATCTTGATTAAGAAAACCTCTACAATCAAGTACTCAAGTTTTAATTCACATCTTGTTGATCCATATTTTTAATTTTTTTTATGGTACTAGTATTAGTCTCTCGGTGAAATATCCAGTTATGTCTCCGAGTTCATTTGAAATCAGTACTTCTAGCGCGATACATTAATTTATGTAAAAAATGCATTAAAGTTGTAATAATTGGTAGTTCTAAACCTATAATTTTAAAAATATAGTGGATTCAACACTAAGAATCTTAAATCCTGAATCTGAAAATATATGATTAATAACTCAATGCTATTTTCTAGGACATAACTAGAAGCAGAGATCATCTCATCCAAAAGTTGAAAAGGACCAAACATGTCGAATCTCTCCCTTTTCATAGGTGGGAAGAGAAATAAACTAAAAAGATAAAAGAAAGTTAGCAAAGCTATCTGAATAGATAAAGGGGACAATAACCCTGAAAGCGACTTTATGGCCAAAAGTGAAAGATTAGTCAACCCCTCTTTAAACATGGCTATGCTTCACCAGCTTTTGTACCGATCATTTGCATATATAGCCATTTTTAGGTCACGTTTTAACTTATACTCATTTTACAAAAAAATAGCAAACATATCCATTTTTCGCCTAAACTTCAAGTATATGGGCCTGAAGTAGCAAAGGCAATCACGCAAACCTCAGCCTTCTAGAGTTCTAGTAGACGGCTGAACTTAAGCATTCTACTAGCTAGAGTTTTGTTCTCTATTTGTTGAACTTCAGCATGTTTTAGCTGAAGTTTTGTCCTGAATTCAATAATTTTGTCGTAAAGCTTTTTCAAAAACTTCACCAGTTGTTGAAGTTATTAGTTCATTTATAAAAATTTCAGCACTAAAGAAGCTGAAGTTTTGTCCTGGATTCATTAGTTTTATCATAAAGCTTTTTCAAAAACTTCAGCAGATGCTGAAGTTATTTAGTTTATTTGTAAAAACTTAAGCACTAAATAAGCTGAAGTTTTGTCCTGAATTCATTAGTTTTATCATAAAGCTTTTTTCAAAAATTTCAACAGATGTTGAAGTTATTTAGTTTATTTGTAAAAACTTCAGCACTAAAGAAGCTGAAGTTTTATCCTGGATTCATTAGTTTTATCATATAGCTTTTTCAAAAACTTCAGCAGATGTTGAAGTTATTTTATTCATTTGTAAAAACTTCAGCACTAAAGAAGCTGAAGTTTTGTCCTGGATTCATTAGTTTTATCATAAAGCTTTTTCAAAAAATTTCAGCAGCAGATGCTGAAGGTATTTAGTTTATTTGTAAAAACTTCAGCACTAAAGAAGCTGAAGTTTTGTCCTGGATTCATTAGTTTTATCATAAAGCTTTTTCAAAAAATTTCAGCAGCAGATGCTGAAGGTATTTAGTTTATTTGTAAAAACTTCAGCACTAAAGAAGCTGAAGTTTTGTCCTGGATTCATTAGTTTTATCATAAAGCTTTTTCAAAAAATTTCAGCAGCAGATGCTGAAGGTATTTAGTTTATTTGTAAAAACTTCAGCATTAAATAAGCTTAAGTTTTGCACAGTAGCAGGAAGAAGGAGGCGCCTGAAGTTGTCAAAATTAGAATATAAGTTAAATAATTTTTAAAATATGGGTATAAATTAAATGGGGGCGACCAAATAAGACATCCCGCGTAATTTTTACAATCAGCTGAAAGTGAAAACTGAATCAACACCATATGTGCAAAAAAATTCCACCAGTATCACTAAGAGCCCGTTTGAAAATAGGAATATTTTCACTTTTTTTGAAATATTTTTACTCTTTTTTGAAATCAGTGGTTGGCCATAAAATTTTTAATTTTCACTTGAAGATGAATTTTAAAATTTTTCGAAAATTTGAAAAACTCCAAAAAGTTATTTTTCAAAATTTTCACTCAAATCACTTACAAAACTTCAAAGACAACCCAAAATTATATTCATGTCAAAACACAACTCTAATTTTCAAATATTAATTCCACTTAAATTTTTTTATTATTTTATTTATTTTTATTTTTTGGAATTTTACAATTCTTATGTCCAAACTCCAAACGCCCACTAAATAATCGTCCGTTTCACTTTAAGCCAATGAGCATGTCAATATAGTAAAAAATATTCATACCCGATATTTACATCAATTAATTAATACAAGAAAAATTTATTTGATACATATTTATTTCTTAACCATAACTAAGTGATATATTTTTAGTTTTAATTTTAACTTGTACAATAAAATTATATTATATTGTATAAATATTGAATGCATGTTGACATTATTGTAACCAATAGTCAGACTTATAAGAAAATTTATCTTCTTGTAGGCCAAATTTCTTTCTTTTAAATACAAGTGTTTGATACATGAGTTCACACGTTTACAGTCACTGATTTTTTTTATTTATTTTTACAGTCATTGATTTTGACTTATGACTTGGACAACTTGCTCATCGTCAACACGACGTGGAACCACAAAACAAAACCTTCCTTAAAGAGGAATACCCTTCTACAGCCTACATATCTTTTAACCATAAAATACTTCGGTTATTAAAAGAACTAGTATCTCGTCTTAAAAGTAATTTTTTTTAAAAAGATCGCATGTAAATTATAATATATTTGAGTTATAAAATAAAAATGTAAACTAATTAGTTACTTTCTCAAGTTATTAAAAAAAAAACCCGAATTGCATTCTTTTACTAATTAGTAATTTCTCAAGTTCTTAGAAAAAAACTGAATTGCATTTGTGTACTAATTAGTTAATTTCTCAAGTTATATCACTACTAATTATCAGATTGATCAATCGATTCAATAATTGAATTATTGGGACGATAATTTAGGGGTATTTTATCTTAAAAATGCTAGTATTGGATAATAAGTTGAGATTCTGTAAATGATCACATATCCTGCAATTTACCTATGTATTTCATCTCAAATAAATTATAAATATAAGGCATGTATTTGATCTCTATGGCTCACTGTTAGGAATTTTTATTTGACTTTAAAATCTTAATATTTGAATTTCTGTAGATTTTAAATAAAGAAAGATTTAATAAATAATGTTTTAGTTAATTATAAAATTTTATATATTGTAAGAATAATTAAATTACGATTTTGTCCAATATAAGACCTCTTTTTAAAGGATAAAAAAAATGAACAACATTTCGCTAAAAGGTTTCATACTTTTAATATAGTATAGATTTGCAGCTCCAAAATTCAGTTTGCCGTATGCAAACCGCAAAATATATTGAGAGAAATGTTAAACTATCTATACAATTTGTTTTCAAGTTTAGTAAAAACTTAACGGAACACCCTCCTCCTCCTCCTCCTCCTCCTCCTTACTAATTGTAAAATAGGTTTGTTAGATTTATTGTTATTTGAGTTTGTTCTTTTATGATATTTGAAAGTTATATTTCAAATTTTAGCCCATTTGGAGTAGATTCGTGTGTTAAATCGTATGTTGAATTGTTGAAATTCGAAGAATAAGTTTATGTTGAAATTTGAAGAATAAGTTTATTCTTCAATCCAATAAGTATAGAAAATAGTCATTTAACCCCCCTCCCCCCCTCCCCCCAAGGCCCCAACGTTGTTTTAATGCTAAATTTTTTATAATTAAATATTTTTTCTATTTTCAACTATAAATACTCCCTCCCCCTCCTCTCTCATTCTTTCATTTTTCTTACAAAATCAATATCAATCTATCACAATCTCACTCTAATTTTCTCTTATATTTGCTATTATTGTTTACTTTATTCCAAAAAATAGTTCAAAAATATTGAGGTTGTTATAATTTGTGAAAAAATTGTGAAATTGGTGAATTAATGTATTCAAGTTTTCAACGATAATCAATTTTCAATAAATTGTTCGTCAATTCGGTAAAACTCGTTCCAACTCTTAAGTCTTAATATTATAGTTTTTTTTATTTTATTTATTTGCTATTACTTGATTAATTAAGATGGCTTCCTTAAAAAATATGTTTTGCTAAAATAAGAATAAGTAAAAATTCAGAGTGGCGAATCTAGTGGTACTGTTGTTCCTCCCCCCTACACCCGGCTCCCCGAACCAAACCCCATATCCGTCTTACACCTACTATTATTGATACCAATAATAGTTTATTATAATTTATCGATAGTCAATTTTACCTTAATATTGCATCCGATGAACAATTAGACCATGAATTAATGAATGCTCTTTATTCTAATAATTATAATACTATTGGTGAAAATGATGATGAGGAAATTGATCTTGACGAAACTTAACAGGATGATGATACACCCACTAGTCATGCGCTTGATGTTAACCAAACTAGTGATAACCCCGCTAATCCAAATGATGACCCATCTGATACTCCTGTTACTGCCCCTACTTTTTCTAGACAACCTACAAAATGGACGGAAACATCTCTTGTTTGGTCATTTTTACTCAACTAGTTCCACAAAATAAGGCTAAGTGTAAAACTTGTGGTACTGAGTTAGCTTTAAATTATTGTGGATTGCGGGGGAGGGGGAGGGAGGGGGGAGAGGCGAGAACTTTGGATAGACACATAAAAAACACCATAGAGATAGAATAAAGTATGAACGTCTGAAAGCTTTGGCCGAGGGGAAAAGCATACCTAGTCCTATTCAGGCTGACCCTAGTATCGATTCAAATCAATTATAATCGAGAATTAACATTGTTACCAGTAGTATTTTATATTATGATCCAAAAAAAGATCGGGAAGAATTGAAAAAAATGGTAACTGTTATGTGCTTACCCTATGGTTTTCCTTCTGACCCTTTATTTGTGCATTATATTAGAAATTTTTTTAATCCTAATTATAAAGGTTTTCCTCGCACAACAGTAAAGAGCGATATTTATAAATATAGCATGAATATGAATAATATTTGCGCTATTTATTTACTCATATAAATCGTCGTGTTGCTATTACAACTGATATTGGTAGAAGTGGCAATGACTGTGATTACCTTACCGTTATCAGTCATTGGATTGATGAAGATTGGATAATGCAAAAGCACATAATTGCTAGAATAATTAATTCACGTCACCCAGGACAGTTTATTACTAGCATAGTTACGGATATTTGCAGATATTTTTACATTAGTGAAAAAATAATATAGGTTTCAATGGATAATGCTACTAATAACACAAATGTTATAGACTTGCTTACCACTATGCTAAATCCTGCATTTAGTAACATTTTTCATGTTAGATGTATTTGTCATATTTACCATTTAATTTTGAGTGATGGTATGAGAATTTTAAATATTCAAATTGAAAAGGTTAAAATGGTTCTTAACTGGCTTTTTATTCAAACCGTAGAAGTAGACTTAGAGAATATTTTAAAAGATCCGATGAATGTGGCCTAAAAGAAGAAAGGTTCTTAAACCTTGTCCAACTAGATGGAATTACATGTATGAAAGTTTGGTTGTTGCATATGAATATAGAAACCTCATAAACTCAACATTTAATGCACATATAAGTGATGATGATTGTCACACCTCCCTCTTCACCGGTAAGGGTAATAAGAGAGTTTTTCCACTTTAAGTGACAT
>ML387667.1:0-37362 GCA_005239525.1 Nicotiana knightiana | reverse complement strand
ATATATATATATATATATATATATATAAGGAAAGAAACAAACTGTGAGAGCAAAGGGATTTTTGAAGAACAAGAATAGGAGGAGCTTTGAACGTAAATTTTGAATGAATAAAAGTTAGGATATTTATAGCTTGTTGATGATGGTTCAGAACCTGTAGTGGCCGACCAGCAACTAACATACATTTAATGTCTTGGTAACTGGACCGACGGGACGTTCGATAACCATTTATCGCTTACGTCATAGTTGAGTGTCTCAGTAATCGTTTATCGCTTGCGTCAGGGTCCATCGAGATGAGATTCAGAAGTTCATATTGTTTCTCGCCATCTTCTCTTCGAGAAACGAGGGAACTATCTGTATACGTTCAAAATCGGGTTCGCCTCTTCTGTGACTAATCGAGACTGGAATATGATATGTTAAAATTCGACCTCGAGTTATATTGAACCGAGATGCGAAGTTATATCGTTATGCTCGAGACCTCGGGACCGAACAAAATCGAGATCAGACGTGATCGAAGGAAATTTGCGGAGCCGAATAACATAAGACCGAAATATCCGCGATCGATTGTAGATCACGGCGGAAATTTTGGCACGTATCAAGGATATGTCGATTAATTAGCAAATCATGAGATCTTTTACCATGTATAGAATTGTATCAAGAGTAGGAATACCGGTCTGATCATTTGTAACACACATCACGATACGCATCACAAAGCAATATACTGTCATTTCTAACTTTTATCATCTTGTTATTCTGTTCATACATCAGTTGAGACATTTCTTGGTTCTAGGGTGATCGAACTCGAGAACCAAGGCTATTCAATTTGTGTGGTTTGCACTTATTCTTTTATCGTCGATTTCAATATTAATCTGCTCTTTTAATTTGTATCACATTATATCACATATCCTTAAAATCACGTATAAATTCAATTGTTATCCGATACTTAGGGTCAACAATGATACAAAATAAAGATTATTTTTTATAATTTCACATTCTACTTAGACTATTTGTCTCGAATTTAATAATACTTTGCGTAATTTTATGGCCCCATTACTATTAAGTAAAATAGATAGACTATGTAAGAGCGAAAAATTAATTTAAACTTGACCAAAAATGCACAACTTTGTTTTTTAATTGAGCACTTTATAAGTATACCCAGTTGACTATCACATATACCCAGTGAGCAAAAAAATAATTTAAAGATAATGTTTATTTTGAACTTGACAATATTGAAAACTGTAGTCCACCTCAATCCGTGGTTCAAATGGATTATCATAATTGCTGTTTTTGTTTGTCCAATCCGAAATGTCAAATTAGTTCATAATTATTGCTTGGAAATCATAAGAATTCTGATGTATATGAATTTCTAATTTTTCCACTTTGTATTTGAATTTATGGCCCTTTCTGACTTCTGAGGTCATTATTTAAACTTTGTACACGTTAACTTTGTAGATTATTTATTTTCAAATGGAAAAATTTATCCAATTTCTTGAAAATGATGGACCTATATTCAAATATTTTTTCGCTTGAAAATCGTGAAATGGCCCTTCTTTATTTGCAAATTGCATTTGCACAAAAAAGAGATCATATTTAGACTTAGAATGTGAGCAGTTAATCATGTTATTCTTTTCTACGTGCTTTAAATTGTTATAGGCTTAAAATAAACAAAACTATATTATCACTAACAAATTAAGTTTCTCCATCAGATGACAATACGATTCAATATAATAATAGAAGACAAAGGTCTTGAGCTCGAGTCTCATCAATTTGTTCGAAGACAAGTGAGATATTCGGTCTACGTCCCTGGGAGCAGCTCAAACAAAGAAAAGTTTAATTTTATCTGAATCCAGGTACGACACGCCCATCTACTGCTAGGTCTAGAAATGGCGTCGGGCAAGGGCGCCGCTATACTCCTTAATGAAGTAAAAATAGCACGGGCTAGCAGTTTTTAGATTGGTAATTGAAAAATTGCCAGTATTTACAAAGTCATTAAAAATTAGCCACAATTTTGCTGCAAAACGGAAAGTTTCAGCATAATATACTGGTGATTGTTGCACCTGTATATGAACTTTCAGCAAATTATGCTCGACCACTATATTATACTGGAACTCCAGTATATTATGCTGGAAGTCCAATATATTATACTGGAACTCCAGTATATTATGTTGGAATATTTTCCGAATTTTGAACAGTGTTTTCGTTCAAATTTATCTTTAAACTAGTTTTTTGACACGCGCATCGCACGTGTAACCATATGAATGATACAAAATTTTTAAAAAATATATTATTAAAAGTGTATTTGAGTCATAAAATTAAAAGCAAAATTTTAAACTTTAAAAAAAATATAGATATGATCTTATTTAGCTCACTCAGCAATAAAAAAATAATTGAAAAGAAAATTTACAGTTTATCTTACTTTAAAATGATCCTCGCAATTCATTGAGATACTTTCAGTATTATATCTTAAAAAAATTAGTGAATCAATCAATGTAAATGAATACCTTGCAATGCACTACAAGAATTGAATTTGCATTTTAAAGCATAAAATTCATTTTTACTTTTCACATAATAGTATGGATTACTCACAAATAGTCAAATGTTTTGCAATTTATTTTGAGAAATGTATTTGGTGTTTAACATTTCTGCATGGCATTTGAGCGAAATGCTTTGGCTCGTTTTTACTCAACGCTTTGTAGAAGTAGAGAAACAAAATCAGGAAAAATAATATCACACATGTTCAAATTAAAGATTGAAATTAGAAATAAGAGGAAGAAAAGAAAAGAGAATAGTAAGTAACGGAGTAAGATGTTGAATGAAATAAGGCAAACAAAATATTCAAAGCGACTCCTAAAATTCTCCAAATATTTTACAACAATGAAAAAGAACATTGGTTAACGTAATTATGTTTGTTAATATGCTTTTTTGTAAACTGATTATGAAATTATAAATGCTAGTTCTTAACTGGTGATACATGGATGGAAGGTTCGAAGAAGTTAATTTTTTGAAAAATAAAAACGAACCAATAAATCACAACTTGAAAATATAAGGGAATTGACGTTTACACTTTATGGTTTACAACAAATTAACGTGTAGTTATACATCATTATTTAATAAGATTCCCAATTAACCACATTCATGTAAGTAGAGAATTATTTAACATTTAATAATAGGTCACTTTTTAACGATAAAGATCAAAGGGTTGCCAACTTTATCTTTATTTCAAATTAAATATTTTCTTATAATATATATTTACATACTTGTACAAAATCATATTTGAAATAATAATATGTTGAAGGGTATTATAGTTAATCAACTTTATAAGGCTATTTTGATCTTTTAAGTTTTAACTTAGGTTTTCATACTTATAATATAGTATGATATAATAAAAAGTAACTAAATTTCAATTATTTTTGAAATTGTAGTTATTTTTCAATTATCACTCATAAATTTAACTAATTTTGAATTTCACTGCTTGATAATCGATTGGTCTTTCGACCTTTGTTTGATTCCTATGGCCGGCATAGATCTCACGAGATCCGCCACTATTACTAAGAAAAAGCCCGGCCCATCAACTACGAAAAAGATTATACGTGTTTGGCAACAAAAGGAATCAGACGGATGAGTGATGAGCAGGGAAAGGTATGAGAAGTGAGATTCTTTGGTCGGATTGAAACATTACAGTTGAATAGTGCAGAATAAAGTTGTTAACACTACTTATAGGGAAAGAAATGCGTGCTATTTACAGGATTTTCTAAGTACCTACGGAAAATGTCATATGCTATAACTTTCCTTCAAATACCTATAGGGGTTCAAGTTGCAAAAGTTATATTATTCGCTTGGCCATGGTCAGTGGCGGTGTTAGAATTTGAAGTTTATGGGTATTGAAATAAACGTCGAATTGATAGCACGTTTTAGTTATTGGGTTCCAATTAAATATTTATACAAATCTAATAAATTTTCTAATACAAACACAAGGTCAAAACAAAAACTACAAAATTCGGCTCTGGCCTTGTCCTTAGATAGGAATTGTTAAGTTTAGAATTTTAATAATTTTTAATAATCTAAAAGAAGCCTTGACTAATGACATCTCTTTGTGTGTAAATATGGTAAGAAAAAATATTGATAAAAGGAAAGCAGATCCTATTCAACGGCTATGTATTTTGAATTTTGCTTTACATGAAAAATGAATCAATCAATTAAAGAACAAAGAAGGAAAGTCACTTAGTTAGCCTTGTCAAAGATTCCCAAGCACGCAAGAATGGGAAGAGAGCTAATCAAGAATAGAGATCAAATCCAGAAGAATCTGCAGAAGCTCAGATCAATGAGGAATGGAGGAAGCAATTCGTCAAGATTAAGAATGAATCTAGCTACCATTTCAAGCTAGATTCATGAGGCTACCCTTGAGTCTTTCTCTTAGATGCATATGCCTCACAAGGAAAGGACTCCTAAAAATTGCTGCCATTAAATCCAAAAAGACAAGGAAACAAAAGACTCATCAAGCTATAAAGGAAGAAGCAGAAGAACATCCACGGACACGCAACTACATCATCTGTTTCTAAGCCTTTCTAATTCTTAGTACAAACACTGTATTCTTGAGTCTAAAAGTGTCACAAAAGATAGGAAGAGTTAGAACACAAAACGAGAGTTGTGTCAACATTGAAAAGAATCATTGTTGTTGTATATCGTTAGTGGTGAACGTACTAAAACTATCAGTGCTGTAAACATTCATCAAAGATCTAAGAGAACCCTTGTGACCCAAGGGAACTGGATGTAGGCATCACACTGACACTAAACTAGTATAAAAATTGTTGTGCCTTCTTTACCTTCCTGTCCCTTAGTTTATCTCTATTGAATTCAATCACTGCAAAAGGTCCAGTCGACTAAACTCATACTCAGTCAACTAAAATTTTTAAATCAGTTACAATTCACCCCCTCTTGTACTTCAAAATAGTTAATAAAATTATCCTCGGAAGAGAAGGTCATGAAGGAAAGGAGTAAAGTGGCTATATTAAATTTCTGTGTCTATTTTTGTCACGATCCAAGTCTAAACCATGTTGTGATGGCGCCTATCGTGATACAAAGCAAGCCTATTTCCCAAAAATATTACCAATTAAATTATGAGAGTTAAGTAAAAATATTCCATATTAGAAGTTTCCATAAAAGTCAAACATAATTTCGAATTTGAAAAATAAAAATACGAAAAAACGAGCCCCAACCATCGGGGTGTCACTAAGTCATGAGCGTCTAAATCCATAAACTAATACATCACTGTTTAATTATCAATACAACCCAAAAGAGAAAAATAGAAGATAGAAGGAGTAACAAGATCCTGCGGATGCTGGCAGCTACCTTGTAGTCTCCGAAGATAAGCTGGCCTGGACTCAACGATCGCCGCGCACAAACTCACCTGGATCTGCACATAAAGTGCAGGGTGTAGTATGAGTACAACCGACACAAAAAAATAATAAAAATAACTAAGGAGCTCAGTTGTAGTGACGAGCTAAGCAGAACAATTCATATAATAATTTTTCACAGTTAAGAATAAATGGGAGTAAAGGTTAAATATCATGAATCATCAAATACTACAAGGAAATTATCAGATAAATGCAACAATGACAAAAATAGATGAAACCTCACAGCAATACAAGGTCAAAACAAAAACTACTAAATTCGGCTCTACCCTTGTCCTTAGTTAGGAATTGTTAAGTTTAGAATTTTAATAATGTTCAATAATCTAAAAGAAGCCTTGACTAATGACATCTCTTTGTTTGCAGATATGGTAAGAAACGATGTTGATAAAAGGAAAGCAGGTCCTATTCAACGGATATGTATTTTGAACTTTGATTTACATGGAAAATGAATCAATCAATTAAAGAACAAAGAAGGAAAGTCACTAAGTTATCCTTGTCAAAGATTCCCAAGCGCGCAATAATGGGAAGAGAGCTAATCAAGAATAGAGATCAAATCCAGAAGAATCTGCAGAAGCTCAAATCAAGGAGGAATGGAGGAAGCAATTCGTCAAGATTAAGAATGAATCTAGCTACCATTGCAAACTAGATTCATGAGGCTATCCTTGAGTCTTTCTCTTAGATGCATATGCCTTACAAGGAATTGACTCCTAAAATTGCTTCCATACAATCCAAAAAGACAAAGAAACAGAAAACTCATCAAGCTATAAATAAAGAAGCAGAAGAACATCCAAGGACACGCAACTACATCATCTGTTTCTAAGCCTTTCTAATTCTTAGTACAAACACTATATTCTTGAGCCTAAAAGTATCACAAAAGATATGAAGAGTTAGAACACAAAACGAGAGTTGTGTCAACATTGAAAAGAATCATTGTTGTTGTATATCGTTGGTGGTGAACGTACTAAAACTATCAGTGCCATAAACATTCATCAAAGATCTAAGAGAACCCTTGTGACCCAAGGGAACTGGATGTAGGCACTACACCGACACTAAACTAGTATAAAAATTATTGTGCCTTCTTTACCTTACTGGCCCTTAGTTTATCTCTATTGAATTCAATCACTGCACAAGGTCCAGTTGACTAAACTCATACTCAGTCAACTAAGATTTTTAAATCAGTTACAATTCACCCCCTCTTGTACTTTCAAAATAGTTAATAGAATTATCCTCGGAAGAGAAGGTCATAAAGGAAAGGAGAAAAGTGGCTATATTAAGTTTCTGTGTCTATTTTTGTCACGATCCAAATCTAAACCATGTCGTGATGGCGCCTACCGTGATACAAAGCAATCATATTTCCCCAAAATACTACCAATTAAATTATGAGAGTTAAGTAAAACTTTTCCATATTAGAAGTTTCCATAAAAGTCAAACATAATTTCGAATTTGAAAAATAAAAATACGGAAAAACGAGCCCCAATCATCGGGGTGTCACTAAGTCATGAGTGTCTAAATCCATAAACTAATGCATCACTGTTTAATTATCAATACAACCCAAAAGAGAAAAATAGAAGATAGAAGGAGTAACAAGATCCTGCGGACGTTGGCAACTACCTTGTAGTCTCCGAAGATAAGCCGGCCTGGACTCAACGATCGCGGCGCACAAACTCACCTAGATCTGCACATAAAGTGCAGGGTGTAGTATGAGTATAACCGACTTAGCAAATAATAGAAATAACTAAGGAACTGAGTAGTAGTGACGAGCTAAGCAGAACAATTCAGATAATAATTTTTCACAATTAAGAATAAACGAGAGTAAAAGGTAAATCTCATGAATCATCAAATACTACAAGGAAATTAGCAGATAAATGCAACAATGGAAAAAATAGATGAAACCTCATAGCAATAAAAGGTCAAAACAAAAACTACTAAATTCGGCTCTGCCCTTGTCCTTAGATAAGAATTGTTAAGTTTAGAATTTTAATAATGTTCAATAATCTAAAAGAATCCTTGACTAATGACATCTCTTTATTTGCAGATATGGTAAGCAACAATGTTGATAAAAGGAAAGCAGATCCTATTCAATGGTTATGTATTTTGAACTTTTCCGTACATGGAAATTTAATCAATCAATTAAAGAACAAAGAAGGAAAGTCACTCAGTTAGCCTTGTCAAATATTCCCAAGCGCGCAAGAATGGGAAGAGAGCTAATCAAGAATAGAGATCAAATCCATAAGAATCTGCAGAAGCTCAAATCAAGGAGGAATGGAGGAAGCAATTCGTCAAGATTAAGAATGAATCTAGCTACCATTTCAAGCTAGATTCATGAGGCTACCCTTGAGTCTTTCTCTTAGATACATATGCCTCACAAGGAAATGACTCCTACAATTGTTGCCATACGATCCCAAAAGACAAGGAAATAGAAGACTCATCAAGCTATAAAGGAAGAAGCATATAAGAACATCCAAGGACACGCAACTACATCATCTGTTTCTAAGCCTTTCTAATTCTTAGTACAAACACTGTATTCTTGAGTCTAAAAGTGTCACAAAAGATAGGAAGAGTTAGAACACAAAACTAGAGTTGTGCTAACATTGAAAAGAATCATTGTTGTTGTATATCGTTGGTGGTGAACATACTAAAACTACCTGTGTTGTAAATATTTATCAAAGATCTAAGAGAACCCTTGTGATCCAAGGGAACTAGATGTAGGTACCACACCGGTACTAAACTAGTATAAAAATTATTGTGCCTTCTTTACCTTCCTGTCCCTTAGTTTATCTCTATTGAAATCAATCACTGCACAAGGTCCAGTCGACTAAACTCATACTCAGTCAACTAAGATGTTTAAATCAGTTACAATTCATCCCCTCTTGTACTTTCAAAATAGTTAATAGAATTATCCTCGGAAGAGAAGGTCATAAAGGAAAGGAATAAAGTGGTTATATTAAGTTTCTATGTCTATTTTTGTCACGATCCAAATCTAAACCATGTCGTGATGACGCCTATCGTGATACAAAACAAGCCTATTTCCCCAAAATACTACCAATTAAATTATGAGAGTTAAGTAAAAATATTCCATATTAGAAGTTTCCATAAAAGTCAAACACAATTTCGAATTTGAAAAATAAAAATACGACAAAACGAGCCTCAACCATCGGGGTGTCACTAAGTCATGAGCATCTAAATCCATAAACTAATACATCACTGTTTAATTATCAATACAACCTAAAAGAGAAAAATAGAAGATAGAAGGAGTAACAAGATCCTGCGGATGCTGGCAACTACCTTGTAGTCTCCCAAAGATAAGTCAGCTAGGACTCAACGATCGCCTTGCACAAACTCACCGGATCTGCACATAAAGTGCATGGTGTAGTATGAGTACAACCGACTCAACATATAACAGAAATAACTAAGGAACTGAGTAGTAGTGATGAGCTAAGCAGAACAATTCATATAATAATTTTTCACAGTTAACAATAAACGGGAGTAAAGGATAAATCTCATGAATCATCAAATACTACAAGGAAATTAGCAGATAAATGCAGCAATGGCAAAAATAGATGAAACCTTACAGCAATATCACTCAATCCCTCAGCCCTCAATGCACACGCTCAATAGGTACCTGCGCTCACTGAGGTGTTTAGACTCCGGAGGGGCTCCTATAGCCCAAGCGCTAATCTGCACGGACCACTCACGTGCTGCACAGACAATTCACGTGCTATCATATCATATCTGGATCCGCACGGACAACTCGCGTGCTATGGTATCAGTCTGGATCCATACGGACAACTCACGTGCCATGGTATCAATTTGGATTCGCACAGACAATTCACGTGCTATGGTATCAATCTGGATCCACACGGATAACTCACATGCTATATTACAATATCTCACAACGGGCCATCGTCCTCACTCAGTCATGTACCTCTCTAGCCTCACAATTTTCAATAAATAAAGAAAAACAGTCCAAACTAAAATATTGCAGTGTATTCAGTAAAAAGATAACAGAGACTGAGGTAAACGTGTACAAAAATAACTATGACTAAGTATAACTACTGTGAGCAGGGATAAAGCTTAATCATGATCTCTAACATGAAGGCAACCAAGCTCTAGCAGACAGGAAAGCACATAAACACAAATAAAGGCTATTATGCCTCACAACCTCACGGGACGGATCGAGTCTCAATCCCTCGCGGCGTACACCCACACACCCGTCAACTAGCATGGGTATCACCTCCAAATAGTCACATGATATCAATTCTCCGGGTTTATACCCTCAAAGCCAGATTTAAAACTGTTACTTACCTTAACAACGTAGAATCCTACTCCGGGATGACCTCGCCCTTCGACTCGGTCTCCGAAAGCTCTGAGTCTAATCACAATCAGAACAATACTATCAACATAAGCCTTAGAAACGAATTCCACAAGAAAACTACAAAAATAGGCCAAAAACTCAAAATTGGCTAAAACCTGCCCCCCGGACCCACGTCTCAAAACCCGACAAAAATTGCAAAACTAGAAAGCAATATTCACTCTCGAGTCTAACCATATCAAATTCATCAAAATCCGACTCCGTTTTGCCCCTCAAATCCTCACCTCAAACTCTCCAAAACTCAAGCCCTAACCCCTTCAACTTCACCCCAATTTCCTATTAATTTCATGATTAAGTAGTGGAAAAATCATCATAAACACACGTAATAGATCCCAAGCACTTACCTCACTGATGTCTCTTGATTTCCCCTTGAAAATAACTATCCAAAGCTCAAAACTATATAACAATGGTGAAATATGGGCTAAAATTCGCGAAGTATGGATTTTATACTTTTTGCCTAGTGATCCCGCACTTGCGGCCCTATATTCGCACCTTCGCAACTTCATCCGCGGTTGAAAGGTTGCACCTGCAGTTTCCACTTACTCTCCCACTTCCGCATCTGCGGCTCTTCCCTCGCACCTGCGGGCTCGCAGGTGCGACAAAACCTCTGCACCTGCGCTCAAGCTCTAGTCGCCTATTTCCGCATCTATAACCACCACTCCGCATATGCGACCATCGCACCTGCGACTCCCCATCCGCAGGTGCAGAAAAAAAAACACCAGAACTTTAATACACCAGAAGACAACACTTTTAACCTCTAAAGTCCAATCCGTTACTCACTCGAAACACACCGAGGCCCTCGGGACCTCAACAAATAATACCAACAAGTCATATACCAATACACGAACTTAGTCGAACCTTCGGAACACCCAAAACAACACCAAAACACCAAATCAACCTCGAATTCAAGCCTAAGAACTTCTAAACTTCCAAGTCGCCAATGACGCCGAAACCTACCAAACCACGTCCGAATAACCTCAAATTTGCACACGCGTCATAAATGACACTACGAACCTACTCCAACTTCCCGAATTTCATTCCGACCCTGATACCTAATTTTTTCACTGCCGACCAAAATCGCCAAATTTCCAACTTTCGCCAATTCAAGCCTAATTCTACCACGGACCTCCAAATTACATTTCGGACGCACTGCTAAGTTCATAATCACCTAACAGAGCTAACAGAACCATAAAAATCCAAATCCGAGATCATTCACACATAAGTCAACTTCCGGTTGACTTTTCCAACTTAAGCTTCCTAATAAGAGTCTAAGTGTCTCATTCCACTCCAAAACTACTCTAGACCCGAACCAACCAACCCGATGTAACATAATAAAGCCTAATAACACATAAATAAATATAAATAGGGGAAATGGGGCTATAACTCTCGGAACGACTAACCGGGTCGTTACATCCTCCCCCTCTTAAACAAACGTTCATCATCGAACGAGTCTAGAAACATACTGGAGTCTAAAATAGGTGTGGATATCTGCTTTGCATCTCCCGCTCGATCTCCTAGGTGGTCTCCTCCACGGGCTGGCCTCTCCACTGCACCTTCATCGAAGCTATGTCCTTTGACCTCAACCTTTGAATCTGCCGATCCAAGATAGCCATCGGCTCCACATCATAAGTCATATCACCCTCCAACTGAACCGTGCTGAAGTCCAAAACATGGGATGGATCGCCAACGTACTTCTGAAGTATGGAAACATGAAATACCAGATGCACACTCGACAAGCTGGATGGAAAAGCAAGCTCATAGTCCACATCCCTAATCCTCTGAAGTACCTCAAACGGACCAATAAGCAGAGGGCTCAACTTTCCCTTCTTCCTAAATCTCATAACACCTTTCATAGGTGAAACCTTCAGCAATACCTTCTCCCCAACCATGTAAGATACATCACGAACCTTCATGTCCATATAGCTCTTTTGCCTAGACTGTGCGGTGTGAATTCGCTCCTGAATCAATTGCACCTTATCTAAAGCATCATGCACCAAATATGTACCCAAGAGTTTAGTCTCACCCGGATCAAACTAACCAACCAGATATCTACACCTTATCCCATATAAAGCCTCGTACAGAACCATCTGGATACTAGACTGATAGTTGTTGTTATATGCAAACTCTGCGAGTGGCAGAAACTAGTCCCATGAACCCCCAAAGTCAATAACACACTCGCGCAACATGTCCTCCAATATCTGAATAGTGCGCTCGGACTACCCATCTGTCTGAGCGTGAAAAGTTGTGCTCAATTCAACCTGAGTACCCAACCTCGCTGCATGGTCCTCCAAAACTGAGATGTAAACTGAGTACCTCTATATGAAATGATGGAAACCGGGACACCATGCAAGCGGACAACCACTCGGATATAAATCTCAGCTAACCGCTCTGAAGTGTAAGTAGTACCAACATGAATGAAGTGTGCAGACTTGGTCAGCCGATCCACAATAACCCAAATAGCATCGAACTTCCTCGAAGTCCGTGGGAACCCAACTACAAAGTCCATGGTGATCCGCTCCCACTTCCACTCCATAATATCTAACCTCTGAAGCAAGCCACCCGGTCTCTGATGCTCATACTTAACCTGCTAACAGTTGAGACACCGATCCATAAACCCAACAATATTTTTTTTCATCTGCCTCCATCAATCGTGCTATCTCAAATCCTTGTACGACTTCACGGCACCCGGATGGATGGAATACCGCGAGCTATGGGCCTCCTCAAGAATCAACTCCTGAAGCCCATCTACATTAGGCACGCATATCTGGCCCTACATCCTCATCACACCGTCATCACCAATTGTCACATCCCTAGCAGCACCTCGCTGGACCCTGTTCTGAAGAACGAGCAAGTGTGGATCATCATACTGATGCTCCCTGATACGGTCGTAAAGAGAAGACCTGGAGACCACGCAAGCCAACACCCGACTAGGCTCCGAAATATCCAATCTCACAAGCTGGCCTGCTAAGGCCTGAACATCCAATGCCAACGGTCTCTCTGCTGCTGGAAGATACGCTAAACTCCCAAAACTCCCTGCCCGGCGACTCAACGCATCGGCCACCACGTTGGACTTCCCTGGATGGTATAGAATAGTGATATCATAGTCCTTGAGAAGTTCCAACCATCTCCGCTGACGCAAATTAAGATCCTTCTTCTTAAATAGATGCCGCAGACTCCGGTGATCAGTATAAATCTCATAGTGAACCCCAGACAAATAGTGACGCCAAATCTTCAACGCGTGAACAATGGTTGCTAACTCAAGATCATGCATCAAATAATTTTTCTCATGGGTCTTCAACTGGCGCGAGGCGTAGGCAATCACTCTACCCTCCTGCATCAAAACACAACCAATGCCTATCTTCGAGGCATCACAATACACAATATAAGAACCTGAAGCTGATGGCAGAACTAATACTGGAGTTGTGGTCAAAGCAGTCTTAAGCTTCTGAAAGATCTCCTCACACTCGTCCAACCACCTGAATGGAGTGCCCTTCTGGGTCAATTTGGTCAAGGTAGAAGCAATAGATGAAAATCCCTCCACAAAGCGACGGTAATATCCCGCCAAACCAAGGAAACTCCTAATCTCCGTAGCTAAGGACGGTCTAGGACAACTCTGCACCACCTTTATCTTCTTCGGATCCACCTGAATACCCTCACTGGACACCACTGTATTGGTAAAAAAGAGCTTCACACGTGTAATAAATCTTGATGACTCATTAGTCTACGTGGAGCAATGAAGACAAGACAGCTGGACGGGACTCTATGAAGAGGAATGAGGCAAAGAGGCACGGCAAATCACACCCATGGGTTAATTAGCTATGGAAGTCTCAACCTGATTGAGAAGATGAAGAGACACGGTCAAAGTGTATCTGGGCAGAATAAAGGGCAAAATCAGAGATCTTCAAATTAGTGATCCACACGTTACACAACATTCAGCAACAGTTACAGTTGATTCATTGTAACGTTACATTAGTGTCATAATTAGTCATTAATGCTCAATCACTGAAAATGGTAGACGTTATATTAGGAAATTCCCTATATAAGGGAGAAAAATATAACCTGTAAGGGGGAAGAAAAAAAATATTCGAACTACTATTGCATTACACTTACTTTTTGTGCATCTTACTGCTTTCCATTTACGAGTTTACCTACAATTATTATCTTATTATTTGGTTATCAGAAACCCGTGTTCTTCTTAAAATAGCTTTGGGCAAAGAATCTAATTCTTTGGTTAAACAAGTTGACTCTGTTACCGGGAATCTGATAATATTTGTTTTCTTTTCAAGCGATATCCTCTGAACTATGTCAAACTCCAACGACAACAACCAGCAAAGGAACGGAACCCCAGTTCCATCGCCTTCAGGAACCCTACGCGGTTCAAGGGAAAAATCCCCAGAAAGATCCAATAACAACAACGATAATAATGATCAAACGGTGGAAACAGATCGGGTAAAACAAATGATTGCAGAGTATGTGAGCCAAGCTTTGCAAGAATTTGCGAGGGGATTACCAGCAGCGTTACCTACACCACTGACACCACCCCCCCAATAATACCATCACCATGGAAAATCCTCAATCTGGGTTGGCAAACTCAGGAAGGGGAGATACTCCTAATGAATCTCTCGAAGCGAGACCAGGTATGTCTAATAACTCTGAATTACAGACTTTATTACTAACTTTGCAGAAACAGGTGAAGGAACAAAACGATCGAATCGAACAAATTCCTGGAGTACCACCTGTTATCAAAGGCATTGACGTTGATAGATATTCTCAACAACCTTGGAAACCAAGCGCAACACCCGTACCCATTCCAAAGAATTTTAAAATGCCTAACGTACCTAAGTATGACGGAACAACCGACCCACGCGACCATGTGACTGCTTTTACCACCGGAGTGAAGGGAAACGACTTAACAAAATAAGAAATTGAGTCGGTCCTAGTTAAAAAGTTTGGAGAAACACTTACCAAAGGGGCGCTAACCTGATATTATCCTCTCCCTGAAAAGTCTATTGATTCTTTTGCTGAGCTTGCAGATTCTTTCATAAAGGCACACTTCGGTGCGCAAAAAGTCGAGAAAAGGATGGAGGACATCTTTAAAATAAAATAAGGATACACGGAACTATTTCATGAATTTTGTAGACAGGTTTCAACGAGAAAGAATGCAACTACCAAGGGTGCCTGATAATTGGGCAGCCATGACATTCGCAAGTAATCTAAATGACAAAAGCTCAGAAGCCACGATGAGACTCAAGGAAAGCTTGAGAGAATTCCCAGCTACACCGTGGAACGATGTTTATAACAGGTACAGTACTAAACTTCGAATAGAAGAAGATACATTGCTCGTTCGAAAGAGGAAGATTATACCAAATCTAGACGTTCAGAATCAGACAGGAGATCAAGTAAAAATAGGTACGATCCTTACTTGGGACCATCGGGACGTGAAACTCGTCCCAGGTTCGAAAACACTAGGTCAGATTATGGACCACCAAGCAGAGATGCAGGATCGTCCTTATCTAGATCCAGAAGGGATCAAGATCAACGACCTAGAGGTAATGCGCGAATTGGGGATCACACCTTTAATGTAAGTACCTCCGAACTAATTTTAGTATTAAGAAATATGGGTGATAAGGTTCGATGGCCCAAAGAGATGAGGTCGAACCCGAATAAGAGGAGCCCAGATCTCTGGTGTGAATTCCATAATGATCATGGACACAGAACTACAGATTTTAGATTTTTGCAAGGTGAGGTAGAACAATTATTGAAACAGGGTTATTTGACAGAATTGTTTAGTGAAAAAGGTAAACAGGCATACATGAAGAACATGCAGAAGCCCCCAAAACCTCCATCTCCAAAACGAACCGTCAACGTGATACATAGAGGTGAAGAAGTAAACGGAGTGGTTTGAAAAACGACCACAAAGTTCACAATTACACACGGAAAGCGGGTTCGTGAAAATCTAGGAGCAGGCAATATAACCTATAGTGATGCAGATATCGGCAGATTAATGCTTCCTTACAACGATGCTCTGGTAATATCTTTACTTATTCATGACACTAACGTAAAAAGAGTGTTGATTGATCCAGGTAGTTCAGTCAATATCATTTTGCTAAGAGTCGTGGAAGAAATGCTATTGGGGAATTAAGTAATCCCAAGGGCACGAGCCATATCAGGGTTTGATAACTCTACGGTTATAACGAAAAGAGAAATTGAACTTAGCACTTATGCTGAGGGGGTGATCAAAAGTACCAGGTTCTAAGTTGTCAATACTTACATGGCTTATAACGTAATCGTGGGAAGGCCATGGATCCACGACATGAAAGCAATACCCTCCACCTTGCATCAGGTAATTAAATTCCCCTCTGAATGGGGGATTCAACAAATTAGAGGCGATCAGCAAACCGCGAGAAATATAAATTTTGTGGTACACTACAACAAAAAAGTAGAAGTGAAAGAATCAAAGGATAAGGAAATCTCCCAAGCAGGTGACACCGCCCAAACAGGCATGGAAGAAATTACTACCCTAATAGGTATGGAAGGTATTACTGCTGAAACAGGTACGAAAGAAAATACTTACGAGAAAGTGAATCAAGTCACCACGGAAGAGGCATTGGACCACACGGATGTAGATTCCAGACCAGACGTCATTCATGAACTGGAGGAAGACGAGCACATCAAAACAACTACGGAAGAGCTCAAAGTTGTTCCATTGTCTGAACAAAAGCTTGAACAGAAGTGTATATAGGCACGAGGCTGAGTCCCGGTCGAAGAGAAGAAAAGAAAGCAAGGACCATTCAAGAACCAAGTGATTGATGAAGAGGTACAAAAACTCTTAAAGATTGGTTCAATACGAGAGGTAATGTACCCTAATTGGCTAGCTAGCAATGTGGTAGTACCTAAAAAGAATGGAAATGGAGAGTATGCGTAGATTATACTGACTTAAATAAAGCATGCCCCAAAAATTTATTCCCATTACCACATATAGATCAAATGATTGACGCCACCGCAGGTCATGAATTGTTAAGCTTTCTAGATGCATATTCTGGTTATAATCAGATTAAAATGGATCCCTCAAACGAGGAAAAAACCTCCTTTATTAAAAACAAGGGGACTTATTGTTATAAAGTCATGCCTTTGGCTTAAAAAATGCTGGAGCCACCTATCAAAGGCTAGTGACCAAGATGTTCCAGGAACATCTGGGAAAAACAATGGAAGTTTAGATCGATGACATGATGGTAAAATCAACTCAGGTGGAAAACCATTTCCAGCACCTCTCTATTACTTTTGACATTTTACGCGGGTATAATATCAAGTTGAATCCAGAAAAATGTGCTTTTGACGTAGAATTAGGTAAATTCTTAGGTTTCCTTGTATCAAACAGGGGAATAGAGGTAAATCCTGATCAAATTAAAGCTATAGAAGAAATACTTGATGTACTTATAAACAAAATAGAAGTTCAAAGACTAACGAGAAGAATTGCAACCTTAGGAAGATTTATTTCCAAATCTTCCGAGAAAAGTTTTAAATTCTTTGCAGTTCTCAAAAAGCAAAATCGGTTTGAATGGACTGAAGAATGTCAACAAGCTCTCAAAGACCTAAAGGTTTATCTATAAAAACCTCTGTTGTTGTCAAAGCCAAAGGAGGGGGAGAGGCTATACGTCTACCTTGTTGTCTCGAAAATTGCTGTAAGTGCAGTATTGATAAGGGAGAATAAAGGTAAAAAGTCTCCTATTAATTGTGTAATCAAAACATTACTAGATGCTGAAACTAGGTATCCACATTTAGAAAAGTTAGCCTTAGCTCTAATCATGACATCTAGAAAATTAAGGCCACACTTTCAATGTCATCCAATCACAGTTGTGACCTCGTACCCATTAAGAAACATACTGCATAAACAAGAATTATCAGGAAGATTAGCCAAGTGGGCCATAGAATTAAGTGAGCATGAAATAATATATCGGCCTAGGACTGCAATCAAGTCTCAGACCTTAGCTGATTTTGTCGCTGATTTTAGTAATAGCATTGTCCCTGAAGTGTAAAAAGAGTTACAACTCTTCAACGGTGTTAATCCGGGTCTACGGACCCTATTTACCGATGGTTCTTCCAATATAAAAGGTGCCGGCTTAGGCATAGTCTTAATATCACCCACGGGTGAAAATACACGACATGCTATCAATTGTTATCCTATAACTAACAATGAAGCAGATTACGAGGTTGTTATTGCAGGATTAGAACTCACACGAGAGCTTTAAATCAAGAAAATCGTGATCAAAAGCGATTCCCAACTGGTAATAAATCAGATCCAAGGGACTTACATCGCTCGAGAGACTCAGATGCTACAATATCTGGAAAAGGCACGAGAGCTCATGAGACAATTCAAAACATGAAAGGTAATACAAATACCTAGAGAGAAAAATGAAGAAGAAGATGCATTAGCTAACCTCGCATCAATCACGGAAGTAACAAACAAAGAAAATGCAATTGTCGTTCATCTATTCCATTCAGCGATCGACCAGGACATAAATAAGGTAACTTTCAACAATTTGACCTGGGATTGGAGAAACGAAATCTTAAATTTATTGCAGAATGGCATCGTACCTGAAGACAAGAAAATAGCTCAAACACTTCGCCGCAAAGCTGCACGGTACTGCCTCATTCACAACTCATTATATCGCAAGATGTTTTGAGGGCCCCTAGCAAAATGCCTCGAACCTAACCAAACGAAGTTTATGATGAAAGAAGTCCACGAAGGACACTGTGGAAATCACTCAGGGGCGAGGTCCTTAGCGAAAACCCTAATCAGAGCTGGATACTATTGGCCTAAGATGGAAGAAGAAGCCGAGAACTTCGTATCCAAATACGACAGGTGCCAAATTCTTGCCAATAACATGCATCGACCAGCGGAATTATTGCATCCAATAATATCCCCATGGCCTTTCATAAAATAGGGGATGGACATAGTGGGACCTCTTCCCACAGCTAAAGGACAGTTACGGTTTTTGCTTGTGCTAATCGACTATTTTACAAAATGGGTAGATGCAGAAGTGTTCAAACAGGTGCGAGAAAAGAAAGTTAAAAGTTTCTTATGGCGAAACATAATATTCCGCTTTGGAATACCAAAGGAGATCGTGTGTGATAATGGCCCACAATTCATAGGCTCGCAAATCACAGAATTCTTCGAAAGCTGGCAAATTAAACGGATCACTTCAACGCCATACCATCTCGTGGCTAACGGTCAGTCTGAGTCAACAAATAAAGTCATCATCAACAATCTAAAGAAGCGGCTAGATATAGCCAAAGGAAACTGGCCTAATGAGTTACCAGCGGTACTATGGGCATACAGAACAACTTCAAAAACGGCCACGGGAGAAACTCCGTTCGCGCTTGTCTATGGCTCAGAAGCCTTAATACCTGTAGAGATTGGCGAACCAAGCATAAGGCTTAAAACATCTACGGAGGAAGCAAACGACGACGAATTGAGGACGAATCTGGACCTGCTCGAACCATGGAGAGAAGCATCACTGATACAGATGACATCTCAAAAACAAATCATAGAGCGTTATTACAGCGTTAAAGCTCATTTCAGGTACTTCAAGATTAGGGACTTCGTCCTCAAAAAGTCTTTCAATCAACGAAAGAATCAAGCACAGGAAAGCTAAATCCAAACTGGGAAGAACCCTACAAAATTCGAGGCATAGCTGGGAAGGGCGCCTAAGACTTGGAAGCTATGGACGGCAGAATCCTACCAACAAGTTGGAATCCTATTCACTTGAAGAAGTACTACTTTTAAGGAAAATAAGTACCCCCCCGGTCAGGTATCACAAGTTTGATTTTATTTTGAACATTTAAAATTTTACTAACATTTTTAGATGATAGGCATAAAGCTAACCCATCACCACATGATGATATTAGACCTGCAAAGACGCGAGGAATTAACTAAATTCCCGGTCTAGGGTTACACTTTCTGATGGACGTTTTAAAGGGTTAAGCAGTCATCATCTAAAAACTATATACCTTCGAGTCCCGTATGTTTTTCCTTTTCAGGAAAAGGACCACAAGGAAGGAATAGTCAAGTGCTCGATATTTCATTCTTCAAATCTCAAACACTTGCAAGACTATACAGTATGGAAGGCAAAGACGAAGCAAAAAAGACTATCAAAAAGTCAAATCTCGAGCCTGAAGATCCATTTACCCAACAATTCAAGTGATACGAGCAAAATCGAAAGAGCCAAAGACTCAAACACAAAGCCTAATCTAAAAAACCTTCGAACATGTTCAGGTTAAAAGGCAAAATGTTAGCTACGAGGAATAAATGCGCATCTTTGTATTTATTCAAAAGAAAGACTGTTGTAACTAAAAACAGTTACGAAATCTTTGTACTCATATAGAAAACCGTTATCAAATAAAGCAGTTACGGATGAAAGATCAAAATCCTTGTACTTGTTCAAAAAACTGTTATCAAATAAAACAGTTACAGATGTAAGAGCATTTACCTCATGATTATTGAAAACTGTTGTCAATAAAAACAGTTACGGGTGAAAATCCCAACTTGAATAAAAAACGGTTACGAACGAAAAACAGTTGCTCTCTTGTATTAACTTGAAAAATTGTTACATACAAAAATCAGTTACAAAATACAAGTGTATATCAAATCTGTTAAAAGAAAACAGTTGCAACATGAGTTTTAGACAATAATCAAACTCTTGTAAAATGTTGTGAAAGTTCAAACAAAAAATTTTCCTCAGAAACATTCTTAAACATGTGAAAAATTTCTATCACTCTATTGCATTATTACACCTTTATGAAGTTGAGACGTCTTCTTCATTAAGTGTCGATCAGAAAGGGCCCTCTTTCATTAATTATACTACAAAAAGGCACACATTTAATATGACATCGTGCCTATTACGAAAAGGTGCGAGTAATCTAAAGCATTCTATATGCAAAACTCAGAGGTAAAACTAAAACCTCAAAAAATAAAGCATGCAAAAGACTTAAAGAGTAGAACAGAAACTCAATAACAAAAGTCACATTTTGCATTGATATCATAAAATGGCTAAGTATTAAACTTATACTTAGCCGTATATATTGTATGTACATTAAGGTGCCCCTAAGTTGTCAGTTGGGGAATTACCCTTGATGGAGCTGGGGGTAACCACCAATCAAATAAAAAAAGGTGAATCAACATCTGTTGGCCCATGTCACTGAATGGGTTTTGAAGATTGACAATTTTGACAAGATGTACCAGGTCCATCAAATCATACACACCTGAACGGAGCAGTTGGCACAAGAATCGTACAAGCATAGGAGATATCAGTGATTGCTGAGTATCAAAGAACTAAGAGGATGTCTCCTAATACGAAACGATTGCAAACTGATGTAGATGAAAGAAGTTGAATTCATCAAGGACAGAAACGAAGGAAGGAAGTTGAGTTTGATAAGAACTTGTTCTCCCAGGTAGAATCGGACCAGAACTCTACTGACTCTATAAATACTCAAAGTATTACTGCTGAAAGAGTGGACACAAAAAAACCGCACAAGTGCAGAAGTGAATCAAGATCTGAAAGCAAAATTCCCAGAGATTTTGCAAGCAGAATTACTGTGCGATACAAAGGCTACAGACCAGCTAGAAGAACCAGTTCCATCTGTTTATCATTAAGTCTAGTTGGTTGTAGTACGCAATTTAATATTGTATTTTTCAGCTTTCATAGAAGAAATTATAATAGGTACACCTTTGTTCAAGTTAGAGTTAACTTGAAGCTGGTAGAAATTAGCTAGAGGCTAGTTACTACATAGGGTTAGAGTTAATCCTAGGATTACAAAAGCGTTTATTTTGTAAGTCCGTTTGGCTCAGAGTTTTTAGTGAAGTGTTTGAGCAAACCCTACTGAGGAGTAGGTCGTAGTTTTTTCACCTTTTGAGCCAGGTGTTTTCCACGTAAAAATAGTTGTGTCTTTACTTTACTGCTTTATTATTTCGCAAATAGTAGTAAGTAGTACACCAAGAAGAACCAGGTTCTTCTTATGAGACAGCACTCGAAAATTGGGTACTGCACAATTAACTTATAATGTTGTGTAGTATTTACGTCTAAAACATCAATTGGTATCAGAGCAGGTTATCCTTGAAAAGGCTAACACCTTGGAAAATATCAAGATGAGTGCACCACCTGGGAACTGGGAAGGTCAATCAACTACAAGACCACCACCATTCAATGACCATTACTATTCTTGGTGGAAGAATAGAATGAAGGACCACCTTATTGGAGAGGACTATGAACTCTGGGACATAGTCACTGATGGACCACTTGCAACAATGAAGAAAACTTCTAAAGGTGAAGATGTACCTAAGACTAGGGCTGACTGCACGGCTGAAGATCTGAAGAAATGGGAGAAGAATGCCAAAGAAAAGAAGTGGCTAGTGTGTGGATTAGGACCAGATGAATACAGTTGAATCCAAAGGTGCACCACTGCCAAAGAAATCTGGGATACTCTACAAGTAGCTCATGAATGAACAACTCAAGTGAAGAGGTCTAGAGGTACACTACTATACTTTCAGTATGAAAACTTCACTATGAAAGAAGGAGAGACAATTCATGAAATGTACACAAGGTCCACAACCTTGACAAATGAACTCAAGTCTCTTGGAAGAATCATACTTGAAGAAGACAAGGTAGAGAAGATCTTGACGAGGGTTCTGCCTATCTCCTGGGAAAGCAAGATCACTGCTATCCAAGAATCCAAAAATATGGCAACCCTTAGACTGGATGAGCTGATTGGAAACCTCACTGCCTATGAACTCAGAAGACAAACCATGAAGATGAATGCCCCAAAGAAGGAGAGAAGTCAAGCACTAAGTATCACTGAGGGAGCTGATCTGTAGGAAGATGAGATGGCCATGATAACCAAAGAATTCAGAAACTTTCTCATGAGGAAGAAGGGTATCTCCAGGGGAGGAAACTCCAACAAGGCAAGGGCACCAGAAAAGTCAGCTAATGAGGGATGCTATAAATGTGGCAAGACTGACCATCTCATTAAAACTTGTCCTCAGTGGGAGGTAGAGTGAAAAAGGGAAAGATATGAGAGAAGGAACGGGAGGAAGGAACAGGTTCAACCCAAGACAACACAACAAAAGCTATGGTTGTTGCTTGGGGGGAAAGTTCAGATGAAGAATCAGAAGATGGTGAGACAGAAGATCAGGCTCTCATGGCAATTGGAGAATCTGATGAGGAGACTTATGAAGAACCAGAGGTAAGTATCTCACAACTTAAAACTAAAATAAAGTTTTTATCTAAGGAGAAACTCTCTGAGTTGCTACTTGACTTCATAGATGATTCTGAGGAAACAACCAAAGAGAAGGATCAACTATCTAAAGAGTGTGAAATGCTAAAAGCAAAATGCATGGACCTGGAGATAAGGGTCAGTGAATCTAAAAAGAAAAACACTTTCTTGATGAACCAGGTTCATCCACTCAAAACTGAGATTCTAGAGCTAAAATCTAAAAACTCAAAGTTAAGACTAGGATCCAGTAAAAAGTTAGTTGATCACTCTCATGTCATGTTAGAAGAAAACATAGGAAAATTAAAAGATAAGATGTATGCCAAGGACGAGCAAATAAGAACTCTTAATGAACAACTTAGCAAAGTCAAACATGAATTAGATCGAACCTGTAAATGGAATAAATCCTCTGACACCCTGATATGGCTTCAAGAGAATCACAATAGCAAAAGAAGAGGGATTGGTTTTGGGAGTCAATTGCCTAAGTGGGATTCCAAAAGCAAGTATCTCACTCTCCCAGAAAATAAAATTTGCACCCACTGTGGGATGACTGGCCACTATAAATATGAGTGTGCTGTAAAAGAGAAGGCCAGTCAGAAAAATGAGAGATTCATTAAAAGGAAAAACTGGTTACACATCCATTCTCTCATAGAAAAGGACCCAAACTAGTTTGGGTTATTAAAACTAACCCTGATTTCCTTTTGTAGTTTCAAGTGAGAGGAGGCAACCAGATTTGGTACTTGGATAGTGGCTGCTCAAAACATATGAGTGGGAACATGGAACAATTCCTTTCACTTGAAAGTCTCAAAGGAGGAAATGTCTCCTTTGGAAAAGGAAAGAAAGGTGAAATCATCGGGGTTCGTAAAGTAGGTAAGGATGATACACAATCTATTGAACATGTGTATCTCATCGATGGCTTGAAATATAGTCTGATCAGTGTATCACAACTTTGTGACAGAGGTAACTTGGTTGCTTTTACTTCCACAAAATGTTTTGTGATCAACCTGCTTACTGACAAGATTGTTTTGCAGGGAAAAAGAATGAATAACATCTATGTCATAGATTTGTCCACACTATCTGAAAATGAACTCACTTGTCTAAGTGTGTTGGACAGTGATCCCCTCCTGTGGCATAAACGACTTGGTCATGCAAGTCTAACTTAGCTTAACAAACTAGTCTCTAAGGACCTAGTNGTTCATATGGATCTATGCGGTCCTATGAGAACTTTAAGTAGAGGTGGTAAGAGATATGTGATGGTGCTAGTTGATGATTTTTCAAGGTTCACTTGGACCTTATTCCTGTCATCTAAGGATGAAGCATTTGAGATGTTCACGCATTTACTAAGAAAATTCAAAATTAATTGGGACATCAACTTGCACAAATAAGATCTGACCATGGTACTGAATTTGAGAATATTAAGTTTGCTGAGTTCTAGGATGAACATGGTGTTAATCATATTTTTTCTGCTCCTAGAACCCCACAACAAAATAGGTTTGTTGAAAGGAAAAACAGAACTCTTGAAGACATGGAAAAAACCATGCTTCTATCAAGCAAACTACCTCACAGCTTCTAGGCAGAAGCAATTAACACTGCATGCTACATTATTAATAGATGCATGACCAGACCTCTGGTAGAGAAAACTACCTATGAATTACTAAAAGGGAGAAATCCCAACATATCCCATCTTAGGGCTTTTGGATGCAAGTGTTATGTGCATAATAATGGCAAAGATTCTCTAGGAAAATTTGATCCCAGAAGTGATGAGGGAGTGTTCTTGGGATATTCAACACATAGCAAAGTTTATAAAATATACAATAAAAGAACTATGTGTATAGAAGAAAGTGTACATGTTGTCTTTGATGAAACTAAATTATCTGAGAGACAGGAACCAGAAGATGAGGAGCTTGGACAGGTGAGGAGAAATGACCACATTGAAGCACCTATGGCAGATGGACCAGGTTCAACAACCCCACGCAACTTAACAGGGGGAATTCTACATGTAAATACTGGCCCTGATCCTGTTCCACAACTACAAGACAACATGGAACAATATAGAAGTGAAAGACTGGTACTCAAACCACACAGATATCAGAGCTCTCACCCTCTTGAGAACATCATAACAGATTTGAGATCTGAAATCAAACTAGATCCTCCTTGAAAAATCTGTGTGCGTTTGATGCATTTCTATCCTTGATTGAAACAAAGAACATTGCTGAAGCTCTGCAAGATGCTGACTGGGTAACAACTATGCAAGAAGATCTGAATCAATTTGAGAGGAGTCAAGTATGGCACTTGGTACCCAGGCCACTAGACAGATCAGTAATTGGCACCAAGTGGGTCTTCAGGAACAAGCTTGATGAGTATGGAACTGTTACAAGAAATAATGCTAGACTGGTTGTTCAAGGATACAGCCAAGAAGAGGGAATTGACTATGATGAGACCTTTGCTCATGTGGCAAGATTGGAGGCAATCAGACTTCTTATAGCATTTGTTGCACACATGGAATTCACTCTTCATCAGATGGATGTAAAGAGTGCCTTTCTTAATGGCTATTTGAAGGAAGATGTATTTGTAAAACAACCTCCTGGTTTTGAAAGTAAAGAGTCACCTAATCATGTATATAAACTTGACAAGGCTCTCTATGGTCTCAAGCAAGCGCCTAGATCTTGGTACGAGAGATTGTCAAAATTCCTTCTGGAACATGGGTACAAACGAGTCAAGATAGACAGTACTTTATTCCTAAGGGAAAAGATCTTATGATTGTACAAATATATGTTGTTGATATCATATTTGGGGCAACTACTGAAAAGCTTAGCAAGGAATTTGCTACATTAATGGGGAGTGAATTTGAAATGAGTATGATGGGTGAACTAACCTTCTTCTTAGGCTTGCAGATCAAACAAACTCCACATGGCACAATGATACATCAACAGAAGTACGTGAAAGAACTCTTAAGAAATTCAAAATGGAGGATTCAAAGGAGATAGATACCCCAATAGCCACAACTACAAAATTGGATGTGGATGAACCTGGTTCATTCGTTGACCAGAAGACATACAGAGAGATGATTGGGTCTCTACTCTATCTGACTGCAAGTAGACCTGATATAGTGTTCAGTGTGGGACTGTGTGATAGGTTTCAAGCCAATCCAAAGGAGCCCCACCTCACTGCAGTAAAAAGAATTTTAAGATATCTGAAAGGCACCACTGATTTGTGCCTTTGGTATCCTAAAGGTAGTAATTTTGACCTTGTAGGATATGCTGATGCTAATTATGCAGGTTTCCTGGTTGACAGGAAAAGTACTTCAGGCATGGCTCACTTTTTGGGCTCCTGCCTTGTCTCTTGGGCCACCAAGAAACAAAATTTAGTAGCCTTGTCTACTGTTGAGGCTGAATATGTGGTTGCAGCCTCTTGTTGTGCCCAGTTGCTATGGATCAAGCAACAACTCCTGGACTTTAGTATAGATGTGGGATGCATTCCTATTTACTGTGATAACACTAGTGCAATCAGTATGACTAAGAACCCGGTTCATCACAAGAGAGCTAAGCACATAGATGTTATGCACCATTTCCTGAGGGATAACTATGAAAAGGGAATGATCTCAATCGAATTATGTGCTACTAATCGTCAAATTGCTGATATAATTACCAAAGCATTGAGTAGGGAGCATTATGAGAGAAACATGATTGAATTAGGGATGATTAAGATCACCTAATTGAAAGACAAAATTGAAAAAAAAAGGGAAGTTTTGTTTGGCTAGAAAATTTTAATTAGGTACGTAATAAGATTAATCATTGCTCAGTACTATGTCTTTATTGCCACACTCTTCTTCCATGTATTAATATGATTCCCCAGTCACTAATGATGTTTCTCTATCTTTGTGAATTGAGGCAAAATAAAGATTTTTAACAGGATGACCCTAGTTCATCCATGCTGGTTTACGTGACTGACAAGGTACGTTCTCATCTCCATACATGTATTAATTCAAGTACAGTCATACATGAGCAGGAATCTATCTATTTATGGTTCAAATTAAATTCTCGTACTTACCCAAATATTGAACCAGTTTCAAGAAGTCCCATCTCAATTAATTAGCCTAGTGTTAGGGGGAAAGTAACTGTCTAATCAATGTCCAATCACTGACAATTCTTAATCGATTAGGATCCTACTTGGTTAATACACTTCTGTTGAAATCTCCCTAGCCACAAGTTATAAATATATCATCATTACTCATTGTGCATAAAACATCAGACGAACCTTGTTCAACTTACTCAACTCAAAATCCCTATTGCCTTTTATTTTCTTCTCTCTCTAACCAAATCAAAATCATGTCGTCTCCTCCACCAGCTTCTCTGACTCATCCCCAAACAGAGATTATGATGGGGGAAACTATGAATCTAATTCAAACTCTCCCTCAGTCTATAGTTCCGAGTCTCCTGAAAAATCATCAACCCCAGAACACTCTACAATCCCTGAACCCACACCAAACCCTACCCCAGTCCCAAAACCCGTCGTGTTAAGGTTCTTGCACGTAAATCTGTGGCTTCTGGTTCAAGAGAAAAATTCTTGGAAGAATTGTTACGTGCTGAGGAAGGCTCTAAACCAGAATCATTCGATGATTCATTTAAATCAGCTAATGAAGACGAAGCACCTAGTTCATCCAGTGCTGAGAAAGGTAATACTGAAGTTACCTCTGATTTAAATTTTGCTGAGAATCGATTTGTGTTGGTGGGGTTTGTGGTGGATGTGGAAGAGCCAAGAAGGAAAAGAAAATTTGGGAAATAGATGAACATGTTTCTTCTGGTGAAGTAGATGTGAGGGGATCCGGGGAGGATGGTACCACGCTTGCAATTTGTGGCCCCATTCTTGAAAATCTTGAAGAAGATGTCATGGTTTTAGGGGGAACTACTGAAGTTGAGGAAGCTGCTGCTGGGTTGGAGAAGTTAATGAAGGAAATAGATGAACATGTTTCTTCTGGGGCAGAAACTTTGGCTGAAAGACTAAAGAAGTTGGGGGACTCATATAACCCCAAGAAGAGAGGGACTCCAAAGTCCAGAAAGTTTAAAGCCTCAGTTCCTTCAAAGAAAAGAAAGACTGCTGATTCTGTTGGTGTACCTGTTCCTAGAGTACGTGCGACGAGAAATATTGTACGAGAAGAGGAGGAGAAATTGGAAAAAGCTCTGCAAGAGAGCAAAAGAAGAAGGCAGAGAAGAGGAAAGAAAATGTAGGGGAACCTGTTATTGTTGACGAAGAAGAGTGGTTGGACCTGGTCCAAAGAGAAGAGGAGGATGCTCCAGTGGTTACCAAGACTCCCAAGCCCAAAAAGGCTAAGACTTCTTCAAAGAAGTCAGCTAATGTGTCCATCACCACTAGAGTACTTCTTCAAGGACAAGGTCTAAGATAAAGAAGGTGAAGAAAGTACAGATTATTGAGAGGGATGATGATTCAGAATGGAGTGGAGAGGAAGAGAAGGAGGTTGGACAAGTGTCTACTGACAGAGTTGCCATGTTTGGCAAGAGAAAAATCTTGAAAGGGAAATTGTTGAAGGATTCGGAGGAGCCTGGAATGAGGTATTTACTGGATTTTCTGGCAGCGTAGGGCTGGAAGAACATGGTCCTTCGTATGGAAGGCAGGCTGGTCAGAAATGAGGTTGTGGAGTTCATGGGGAATGCCACATTCATTGGAGGCAGGGTCACCTCATTGGTCAAGGGAGTTGAAGTCTCCTTTGATGATCAAGAACTGGGAGTCATTCTAGACATTCCAGCTGAGGGTTATGAAGACTACACGAGGCAGAGATGGTCGTGTTTAGATGGAATGCCCTCAGCTCTCAATATCACCAGATTCTATTGCGACAATGAGAAGGAGATTGAACCTAGGGCTATGTGCAAGAGTGAGATGAAGCTTGAGCACAAGTTGTTCTTTGAATTTGTGATCAAGTTCCTGCTGCCCAGACAAGAACGAAGACACAGTGCTAACTACATGGATTTAACCCTCATGGAGTGTCTGCACAGAGGCAAGCAGATTAATTTGCCAGTTTTTATCATCCAGCTCTTGGACAGAGTGGTGAATGGCACCAAAGCACATGCAATCCCTTACGACTTTATTTTGACTATTGTTCTTGCTCATTTTGGAGTTCCTACAAAGAAGGCTGAGATGGCTACTGCTAAGGATTTCTTTGTGAAGGACACTCTGATGTCTTGTGATTATACTGTCAATGCCCCGGCAGATGAACCTGGTTCATCTAGGAAGCTACCAGTCATCAGCAAGGTTCGTACTCTGGTGCAAGAAAGCGAGTTAAAGGATATGGAGATCCTTTGATTGAGGTCTCGCTTAATTGAGGTGGAAGCTGAGCGTGATGCTCTCAAAGCTGAGTTAGCAAAGGAGAAGGAGAAAAATGAAGGTGTTTTACACCAAATGTTGTCCCTTCTACAAATCAAGAACGCAGCCTCATCTGCACCCTCCCAGCCTTAGGAATATCCAGTGCTACCCCCTCCAAACCTATCAAGTGTCCAGTTCGGGACATTGTCTAGTTTTTGTTTAAGCTTTTATTCTATTTTTCTCATGTTTTGGCTATTTTGATTTTAATATGTTTTGGTGCTGATCATCCATGTTAATCGATGAAAGCTTTTTGTTTTGAAAAATGTCTCAATTTCTTATTTAGCTTACATTATTAGTTTCTTGTGATGATTAATCATGTTTGCACCTGCAGTTGCCTAAATTGGCCATGAGTGAGAATTAAAAACTGGTAAGTATCATTTTGCAACTTTTTGATGATGCCAAAAGGGGGAAGATGTATTATGGTATTTGGTTCAAAATTTTCAAGAAGTGATATTTATAACCTAATGAACCTGGTTCTCAATGATTAATGCTTAAAAATATACAAAGTGTTTGAAGTGTATACCGGATAAAAGCACAGAGTTAGTCATCATCAAAAAGGGGGAATTTGTTGGCCCATGTCACTGAAAGGGTTTTGAATATTGACACATGTTGACAAGATGAACCAGGTCCATCAAATCATACACACCTGAATGGAGCGGTTGTCACAAGAATCGTACAAGCATAGGAGATATGAGTGATTGCTGAGTATCAAAGAACTAAGAGGATGTCTCCTAATATGAAAAGATTGCAAACTGATGTAGATGAAAGAAGTTGAATTCAGCAAAGACAGAAACGAAGGAAGGAAGTTGAGTTTGATAAGAACTTGTTCTCCCAGGTAGAATCGGACCAGAACTCAACTGACTCTATAAATACTCAAAGTATTACTGCTGAAAGAGTGGACACAAAAAAAACGCACAAGTGCAGAAGTGAATCAAGATCTGAAAGCAAAATTCCCAGAGATTTTGCAAGCAGAATTACTATGCGATACAAAGGCTACAGACCAGCTAGAAGAACCAGTTCCATCTGTTTATCATTGAGTCTAGTTGGTTGTAGTACGCGATTTAATATTGTATCTTTTCAGCTTTCATAGAAGCAATTATAATAGGTACACCTTTGTTCAAGTTAGAGTTAACTTGAAGATGGTAGAAATTAGCTAGAGGCTAGTTGCTACATAGGGTTAGAGTTAATCCTAGAATTACAAAAGCGTTTATTTTGTAAGTCCGTTTGGCTCAGATTTTTTAGTGAAGTGTTTGAGAAAATCCTACTGAGGAGTAGGTCGTGGTTTTTTCACCTTTTGAGCCAAGTGTTTTCCACGTAAAAATATCTGTGTCTTTACTTTACTACCTTATTATTCCAAAAATAGTAGTAAGTAGTACACCAAGAAGAACCAGGTTCTTCTTATTAGACAGCACTCGAAAATTGGGTACTGCACAATTAACTTATAATATTTTGTAGTATTTACGTTTAAAACATCAACATCTTAATCTTCTTGAGGAAGGGTATTGACTTCTTCATCAGCAGAGGGAGTAAGAGCAGCTTGGGACAAAGAGGCTCGGACAGCAGGAGTCTCACCTTCAAGTGGGGAATGATTCAAACCTTGTTGAGCCTTTTCCATGGCTTCCTTAGTTTTAACAATTTCAGTGTTAAGGTCGAAATCTCCCCGAATCATTTCCATCAATGTATCGAGGCGAGAATTCATGTACGTCCAACTAACATCGACAGCTGCCGCCTCTTCGAGAATTTCATATTCTCTCTCTCATATCTGAAGCTCAACTCTTAACCCATCCTTCTCAGCTTCAGCAACTTCATGGGCAGCCCTTAAAGGTACAATTGACTCCTCCAGGGATTGGATTTTGACTATAGAAAAGCGAAGATCCTCCTGAGTCCGGGTGAGTGACTGCACAAGCTCACCTGAGTATTCCTCCTTCTGCTCCAGCAAGGATTTCAATCTCCTAAATTCTTTCGAGGCACGGGATAATTGCTCAGAAAACGAAGACTCAAGAATGCTCTTGTCTTTGTCCGCTTGGTTAGAAGAAGCCTTCTCCAATGCCTACTCCGCAGCCACGACTCTCATCTGCCACTCCAAGGTACACTTTTCTTCTTCTAAGGCTTCCATGTCGAGCCTCAGGCTTTCATATTTCCCCTTCCAATTCCCTGCTTCAGCATGCCACTCATTTAGCTCTTGCTCTGCGTTAGCAATCCTCTTCAAGAGTTTTGCGCCTATGAGATTGATCTAAAAAAAGAAAATCAATTAGATTGGTAATTACATGTATAAGAATGAGATACAAAAGAATGAACGTTACCTTCAAGGAGGAATGCACAACCTCATTAGCCCAGGTAAGAGAACTGTGACTATCTAGCTTGGTCCTCTCTGTTGGGCTAATCAAAGGCTTCAGCCACACTTCGGGTTGGCCAGATTTCTTAAAAAGGCTCCCATCAGCCGGAATCTCAATTAGCACTTGCCTCATCTCCGTGTTGGAAGACCCTACTTCTCTAACAGGAGGCACGAAAGTAGGCTGAGATGAAGGAGCCACGGGCAATGAAATTTGGGGAGCTGAAGAAGTCTAAAGCATGGAAACTTGAGGAGCTGAGAAAACCACGGGCAAGGCAGCAGTGGGAGCATAAATGGCCAAAGGAGCAAAGGAAATAGCCGGAACGGATGAAGAGATTTATCTAAAGGAGGGAGCAAAAACAGCCAGAAGCGCCTCATTAGCAGCAGGGCCAAAACCTTCATGGAATAGATCATACACAGAATCATATACAAGAGAAGAAGAATAATCCCTGGGGGTAGAAGGTCTGACATCAGGTACGGAAGACACTGCCACGGGTGTAGACTCATCGTCTGAGACCACTCTTCTTCTACGTGACCTGTGCACCAAAGTGCCCTCCTCTTCTTCTTCTTCTTCTAAGGTCCTAGACCTACCAATTTTCCTCTTGGAAGAAGAGGAACCAGTAATAATCTCCTGGGCCTGAGCCAAAGACATCTTCGAAATGGATGCAGCAGACATCCCCCAAGCAGAAAACACTGTCAAAAGAAAAAAGGTTAAACAAACGAAGAAAAAGAAGCTCGAGTAAGGAAAAGAAGCGAAAACAAAAGTTTCACTTACCGTGAGTCTTCACTTTCCAACCGTACTTCCCGAAGAAGTACTTCCAAGATCTTTCCTCCAATGGAGCAATCGACAATAGATTTTCTACCCAATCACGGATACTGGAGACATTCTCAACAGTACCTATGATTGATGAAAGAAGAAGAAAATAGCTACGGTGTTAATAAAACACTTAAAGCAAAGAGAAGAAAAATAACAAATGTGAGCTAAAATGTACTCACGTGCGCGATTCCACTTCTCAGGGAAGGGAAGATTTTCCTCGCCCACTAAACCAGTAGTGGGCAGCGCAACGTACCGAAGGTTCCAACCTCTATCCTTATCGTCATTAGGGGTTACCAACACTCTTTTTCTCCTAGAAGCCAGAGTGAAAACCCCTTGACGAAATAAGGTAGGAGAATAAATATGAATGAGCTGAATGAAGGTAAAAGGACCCGAGGCTAAAGAAGCTAATCATCTAAGACACGTGACAACCCGCCACACAAGAGGACTAACTTGTCCTAAGAAAATGTTGAAGAAACGACAAAATTTGATGATGACTGGATCAATAGGAGGTCTAAACCCTAGAGTAAAGTGGTATGTGTAAACAAAAGAACGCCTCGTCTTGTAAGACGTTATTCCTTGATTGCTATTCGGAATAACAATGGGAAAATCAGACTCCCAAGAACATTCCCTGCGAACAAGGGGAATCAAACCTTCGGTAATAAGAGGGGGATACCTATCAACATTATCAAGGGATAACGACTGATCTTCAAGGACCTGACTATTCCTAGTGAAGGTAAACTCGACAAGAATGATTTAATCAACTCGTGGTTCGCGTAGGGATTCGTGATGTTCTCTACCCCTGGACAATGACCTGGAAGCCCTAGATCTTAGAGAGACAAAAGACCTAGCAGAAGGAGGGGAAACAATCTGGGAAGAAGAAGAGCCTCTCGAAGGAGTAGAGCCTAAACTCCTCAGTCTACCACCTCTCCGACTCCGAGTCAGAGCGTAAGAGGGTGTCAACTCATCAACGTTTATGACTCTCTTAGATTGGTATGAAGAAGACATATCTACAAAGGCAAAGAAAAAAGTTCTTTACAAATAAAGTTTGAAAATTAGAAGTTTTTCGTGAAAGAAGAAAAAAGGGGTATTTATACTCGAAGACAACCGTAAAAAAATGGAAAAAAATAATGATGTGAAAGCCATAATTGAAGATGTCACTTCGTGACTGATGCAGCCGCAAGAAAGCCCTAAAAGACGTTGAACAATTCCAGAACCAACCCAAGAATTCCACGTGGCATAAGCATTAAATGGAAGTGACAAGTGATGCTTACGTACAGGAAAAGATGCAATGATTCGAGTGAAGCGGTGGCAAAATATTCCCGCCATAAATGAGTATCCACTTACCGAATATAATTGATAAATATATGGTAAGTAGGGGGACTATCTGTGTTGGTAAAAAATAGATTCACACATGTAATAAATCTTGATGACTCAGTAGTCTACATGGAGCAATGAAGACACGACAGCTGGACGGGACTCTATGAAGAGGTATGGGGCAAAGAGGCACGACAAATCACACCCATGGGTTAATTAGCTACGGAAGTCTCAACCTGATTGAGAAGATGAAGAGACACGGTCAGAGTGTATCTGGGCAGAATAAAGGGTAGATTCAGAGATCTTCAAATTAGTGATCCACACGTTACACAACATTCACGCAACAGTTACGGTTGATTTATTGTAACGTTACATAAGTGTCATAATTAGTCATTAATGCTCAATCACTGAAAAGGGTAGACGTTATATTAGGAAATTCCCTATATAAGGGAGAAAAATATAACTTGTAAAGGGGAAGAAAAAACATTCGAACTACTATTGAAATACACTTACTTTTTGTGCATCTTACTGCTTTCCATTTACGAGTTTTCCTACAATTATTATCTTATTCTTTGGTTATCAGAAACCCGTGTTCTTCTTAAAATAGCTTTGGGCAAGGAATCCAATTCTTTAGTTAAACAACCACGTGCCCCAAAAATGCTACCGAGCCAAGCCAAAACTCACACTTGGAGAACTTTGCATAAAGCTTCACCTCCTCAATCTCTATAATACAATCCTCAAATGCTGAGCATGCTCCTCCTGGATACGAGAGCACACCAGGATGTCATCAATGAACACAATAACGAAGGAGTCTAAATATTGTTGGAATACACTGTTCATCAAATGCATGAACGCTGCTAGGGCATTGGTCAGCCCAAAATACATCACCAAGAACTCATAATGGCCATAACGGGTCCTGAAAACCGTCTTGGGAATATCCGAATCCCGAATCTTCAGTTGATGATACCGAGACCTCAAATCAATCTTAGAGAACACCCTTTATCCCTGAAGCTGGTCAAATAAATCATCAATACGAGGCAAATGATACTTGTTCTTGACTGTGACCTTGTTCAATTGCCTGTAGTCAAAACACATTCTCATGGAACCATCCTTCTTATTCACAAATAGAACTGGTGCACCCCAAGGTGACACACTAGGCCGAATAAACCCCTTATCTAGGAGTTCCTGAGCTGCTCTTTCAATTCCTTCAACTCTGCTGGTGCCATACGATACGGTGGAATAGAAATGGGCTGAGTGCCCAACACCAAATCAATACCAAAGTCAATATCCCTGTCAGGCGGCATGCCTGGCAGGTCTGTAGGAAACACATCCGGAAAATCACATACCACCAGAACAGAATCAATGGCAGGAGTCTTTTCACTAACATCTCTCACAAAATCCAAGTAAGAAATACAACCCTCTCAACCATACGCTAAGCCCTCAAATATGAAATCACACTACTCGGCACATAGTCTATAGAACCACTCCACTCTACCCTCGGAAATCTCAGCAAGGCTAAGGTCACGGTCTTGGTGTGACAGTCTAGAATAGCATGACATAGAGATAACCAATCCATGCCCAATATCACATCGAAGTCAACCATTCTGAGCAACAACAAATCCACTCGGGTCTCCAGACCCCCAATAGACACCACACATGACCGATACGCGCGGTTGTTGATACCCAATTTTTTATCAAATTATTTTTAATTTGCATATACATCTTCAAAAATAGGTTTTCATAACAATTAGTATTTTTCTATAATTTCTCACATTTTTATTAATTTATTTTAATTTATCCAATATTTTTATTTTCTAATAATTAATTATAAGTTGCATTACAAATTATTTCAGAGACATTTCTTGACTTAATACATTATTTTTGGTCCTATTAAGATCAAATTATTTCACAATTAGCCAAATTGGTACTATTTGGCTGTAATTGCAATAATTTTGCAATTATAGCCTAATGATATGTTTTATGCTATTTTTTACTCAAAAATTAGTCATTTATATTCTTAAATACTGATTAATCATTTTAATTTAATTTTTTAAGCATCAATTTTATTTTTTTTATAATTATCATTTGTTTTTATAAATTATTTTAATTAATTGAGTATTTAACAGCTAGCCATTTTTCATTTAAATTCTAGTCCCAATTAAATTTGACCCCTAACCCAACTAATTGACCCAATAACCCAGCCCAGTCTTTACAACTACCCGGCCCAAGCATCTATCAATCGGAACCGTTAATTAATTCAAATCAACGATTCAGATTCCACATTCCTTAATTAAACCTAGGTGACTACCCTCCCCCGTCTCATTTCCCCCTCTCATTTCTCACCCATCCGTCTCTAAGTTCTCTCATCTCTCTCTGAGACGCTCCACCCTAAGCTCTGTCTCTCCTTCTCCGGCCACCCGCCGCCGGAAACGATGGAGTTTCCACCTCTCATCAACCTCATGGCTCCGTCTTTCATGCATGTGTCACCGATGGAGGATCTCAGGTGAACCAGAGGCGGTTCACTCACCTCTACAATCTCATGCCATGTTTTTCGGCCTCCTATGGCCGTTCGAGTAAGATTCTTGCATTTTCCGGCCAAACACCGGTGATATTTTAAGTTTTCTTCTCTTTTGGGTTTTTCTCTGGAAACCCTAGCTTTAAGATCTTCCGATCTTCCTAGATCTGTGTCAGATCTATGTCTATTCTAAGGTTTTCACCTGTTTTCTCTTTAAAACCTTTTTGTTTTTCAAACGATTCTTCATTTTTAAAGAACTAGGATTTCTTAACCCCTTTCGAAAACACTTTATCTTCTGATTTTTAGTACTAATATATGATTCTCGATATGATTTTAAACGCTTTTCTTGAGTCTCCTCTTTTACCTTAATTATTTTGGTGAAACCCCAATTTTAGGGTTTGAGTTCATCTTATTTGCTATGTTTGCTAATCTGCATGATCTTCTGGATTTTCTCGTTAATTTTGTTGTTAGGGTTTTCAACCTCCTACTGTTTCTATGATGTCTTACTTAGGGTTTCTCTTATTTTCGTGTTATTTGTTGCTTAGTAAGTCTGATTATTCGATTGGTGATTGTTTACCTAATACTCTATTGATCGTGCATCTCTTGGTAAAGCTGTGACATTTTTCTTTGAATCTATGATTTTGTGTATGTCCCTTGTAATTCTATACCGATTTCGAATTGTTTCCTTATTTGTGTGGTACCTTCCTCAATTAGTACTGATTCTTCGTGGTTTTAGTCCCATCCGTTATTCTTTGACTAATTTCTAGAACTAATTTATATTTTTACCATATAAACACACTCAGTGTATATTTTCCTTACTTGAAATATTTTGTACTTGGTCTTTATTACATGTCACATGCTTTTACTACTCTTATTATGGTAAAATCAGTTTATAAGTGATGTCTTCCCCTTATTTAACTCTGATTGTCCCGTTTGAACTTGACTCCCTAATTAAAGGGA
>ML387664.1:56947-72480 GCA_005239525.1 Nicotiana knightiana | reverse complement strand
TATATATATATATATATATATATATATATATATATATATATATGCTTTTGTTACTACTGAATATAAATAATTTCGGCCACGAACTAAAAGTGATCTTTGCGTAAAGGTAAACACAATGGACAAATAAGAGACCCATTTCGCTAAAATCAAAGACAAATCAATAATGGAATATGAATCCCATGAAACTGGGTCCATTTTGGAGTTCAAGTTCTGTTCCTTAGAGGTCTATGTTATTCTAATAGTTTTTATGGCTGTAACGATCCGATCGGTCGTTCCGAGAGTTTAGCCCCGTCTTTTTTATTTCTGCTTCATTTTTGTATGGTTCAGCTCTTTTATGTTGCGTTTGGGTTAATTGGTTCGGGTTCGGAGTGGTTGTGGAGAGAAATGAGGCACTTAGTCTCTTAAGTTGGTGATTTAGTTGGAAAAGCCAATCGGAAGTTGACCTATAGGTAAATGATCTTGGAATGTGGTTTTTGTGGCTCGAATAGCTTCATTAGGTGATCTGGGACTTAGGAGTGTGTTCGGAATGTTATTCGGAGATCCGGAGTAGATGTAGGCTTGAATTGGCGAAATTGAATTTTTGACAATTTCCTATCGGTAGCGGAAAGTTAGCTATCGGGGTCGAAATGGAATTTCGAAAGTTGGAATAGGTCCGTAGAGTCATTTGGGATGTGTGTGCAAATTTTCAGGTCATTCGGACATGGTTTGGTTGGTTTCGGCATCGTTGGCGAATATCGGAAGTTTAGAAATCCTTAGGCTTGAATTACGGATTGATGTGGCGTTTTGGTGTTATTTTGAGTGTTCCGAGGGTTCGGCTAAGTTCGAGGGATGTTATGTAAGGTATTTGTATTTTTGGTTGGGGACCCGAGGGGCTCGGGATGATGTCGGATGGCCGTCAGGGAGTTTTGAAAGTTGAAAAAAAAAAACTGCTGGTGTTTGCTGGTCTATGATTCCGCAGATGCGGACGGGTGGCCGCAGTTACGATAACCGCAGGTGAGATTTGGAAACCGCAGGTGCGGAAATGGGACAGATGGGAAGGAACCGCAGATGCGGAAGTTTGGGTCGCACCTGCGACTCCGCAGATGCGGTAAGTGGAGCGCAGGTGCGGAAGTGGTCTGTTAAGTGGGAATTCGCAGGTGCACACCTGAGACCGCAGGTACGGGTCCGTAGGTGCGATGAAAAGGCCGCAAATGCGGCAATCGCTGGGCAGAACCTATAAATAGATGCCTTCGCGAAATTTGGTCATTTTTCCTCCATTATTGACGAATTTTGGAGCTTGGAGCTGTGATTTCAAGGGGAAGTTTAAGTGTTTTTAGTGAGGTAAGCTACTTGGACCCGGTATCTCGTGTTTATGGCAATTATTCCATTGTTTAATCATGTTTTAGTGAAAAAATTTGGAGATTAGGGCTTGAAATTTGAGAGTATGGGGAATTGAGGGGCCATTTGGGGTCCGATTTTGATGTAATTAGTAAGTATGAACTCGGAAGAGTGTAAGGATTCTTGTTTTGTGATTTTTTGTTGGAATTTGAGACGTGGGCCCGGGGTCAGGTTTGGCCAATTTCAGGATTTTTGATGTAAATTAGTTATTTTCGACTGGGCTTTGTTCCTTTAGCATAATTTGATGATATGAATCTGTTTTTGCATAGATTCGGGGCGTGTTGAGGCCGAGTCGAGTGGCAAGGCATCGCAGAGTAGATTCTCATCCGATTTGAGGTAAGTAATAATTGTAAATCTTGTCCTAAGGGTATGAAATTCCGGACTTCGCAATGTATCACTATTTTGGAGTGGCACACATGCTAGATGATGAGTGTGTGGCGTACACTATTGGGGGATTGTGACTTGGTCCGTCCCGTAGCAACTAATAAGTTGTGTATTTGATTTCAAATCATACAAGATTTTATATTTTGAGGAATATTACTATGTTTTGGGCCGAATGTCGTATTTAGGCCTCGTGCCAAGTGTTTGGACCCCTTAGGGGCTTTTTACTACTATTTCCTCACTGTTTTGATTTGAAAGTACACTCAGTCATGATTTCATTACTCCACTTTAATGCATATGAAAGATGTTTTGGGACGAGTTCCTTGTTTATATTGATAGCTCGAGTGGCTTTTGAGAGGTTTTTGACTGAGTGAGGCTGAGGGTCTATGTTGTGAGGATATTATGGGATCGGGCTGCGCACCGCAACATGTTACTCTGTTTGTGATATATGAGAGGCCGAGAGCCTGAGTGATTATGCCACGAGATGGCTTGTTATAGCGCTTGGGATGAAGGAGCCCCTCTGGAGTCTGTACACCCCCAGTGAGCGCAGGTACCTACTGAGTGTGAGTGCCGAGTGACGAGTGATTGGGAGGCATGAGGGACTGTGAGGTTGCCCGAGGGGCTGATTCTGAGTTACTGTGAGGCATGCTGAGCGACTGATTTCGAGTGATGTTACACCCGAGGGTGGTTTATGAAATATGTTTTAGCCCGAGAGGCTATCGATGATTTCTGTCATTTTTACACTAAATTCTTCTTGAATTTCCATGGAAACTGTTGAAAAGTACAATTTTTTCAAAGGATTTTTCTGGATTCGGCTTTTAAGCGTTATGAATTATCGTACCTACGATTTTGAAGAAGAACTGTAACTGCTGTGGATTTATGACTTGTATTTATGTGTTTTGTATTTCTCAGAATTTATTTACTCTCATTACTACTGATTTGGCGTACTCACATTACTCCCTGCACCTTGTGTGCAGATCCACGTGCTAGGGCGGAGCTAGCTGCTTATCTATCCAGGGACTCTCAGAGATTTTGCAAGGTAGATGCACACGTCTGCAGCCCTGCTTTCTCCTTCTTACTTCTGTAGTAGTTGCATTCACTAGACTTATTTGTATTAGAGATATTGTCAGACTCGTGTATTTTCTTTAGATGCTCGTGACTCAGGGATTTTTAGGCTGTGTTTAAATATTTGACTCATCACCGTTTGTTTTAAAAATTCTTAAACAACTTGTTAATGAGATATTGTGTTAGTGATGATTCGAATTAAAGATTATTTTATGTCTGAAGTATAAATACTGGCTGGCCTAGTATTGCGATAGGCGCCATCACGGCCAGGTAGTTTTGGGGTCTTGACAAGTTGGTATCAGATCCTAGGTTACATAGGACTCACCGGTCATAAGATTAGTAGAGTCTTGCGGGTCGGTATGGAGATGTTTGTACTTATCTTCGAGAAGCTTTAGAACCCTTAGGAAAAAATCTCGCATTTCTTGAATTCGTGTCGTGCGATATTGATTCTGGAAACTAAACTTCTACTGTTTCATTCTCTCACACATAGTGAGGATACGCACTACCGGACAGGGAGATCAGCCACCAATGGGACCCACGAGGGGTCGAGGCCGTGGTAGGGGTAGAGGTGCAGCCTACGCAGCTGCCGGGGCGGTACCCATAGACCTGCCTGTTATTACAGATCAGGTCCCAGCCACAGATATTCTAGTGGGACCAGCTCAGGCACCAGCTATGCCTATTGTTATTCCGGGTCTTCAAGAGACCTTGGCCCAGATTCTTACTGCATGCACCAGTCTTTTGCAGGCGGTCGCTGTTTCTACTTCAGGTGCTACTTCTCAGGCCGGGGGAGGCACTCAGACTCCAGCTGTCCGTACACCTGAGCAGGTTATTCAGGGACTTCAGACACCGGGGGTAGTTCCAGCCTAGCCGGTTGCACCAGCCCAAGATTTTGTGGTTCCAGCTATGGCTGACGACGAGCAGCACAGGTTGGAGAGATTTGGTAGACTTCGGCCTCCAACTTTCAGTGGTGCTGAGGGCGAGGATGCCCAGGGTTTCTTAGACAAGTGTTATAGGATGCTTCGTACAACAAGGATATTGGAGACTAGTGGGGTCTCGTATACTACCTTCCAATTCTCAGGAGCTGCATTTACTTGGTGGGAGGCTTATGAGAGGCGAAGGCCCGTTGGTGCAGCACCCCTTACTTGGCAGCAGTTTTCCACTCTCTTCCTAGAGAAGTATGTTCCACAGTCCCACAGAAAGGAGTTGTGCAGGCAGTTTGAGCAACTACGGTAGGGTGATATGGTGGTGTCGTAGTACGAGATGAGATTTTCGGAGCTTTCCCGTCAGGCTATGTGGTTGGTCCCTATAGAGAGAGAGAGAGAGGATCAGAAGGTTCGTGGATGGCTTCACATATCAGCTTCGTATTCTTATGACCTGAGAGAGGGTATCGAGTGCTACTTTTGAGCAGGTTGTTGATGTTGCCCGAGAGATTGAGTCAGTTCGTTGCCACGAGCGAGATGAGAGAGAGGCCTCGAGGATCTGGTAGTCTTGGTGGTATTCCTTCGGGGGAAGCTCCAGCACGACAGAGATCGTTCATTCAGGCAGGCTCAGCCAGGCCGCTCAGGTTATCGTGGTGGATCCGCTAGTCGTGGTCCTCACAGTTCTCATCAGGGGCACCCATCAATTAGTTTTCTTCCAGCCTAGATTTCATCTCGAGCACCATCGGTTCAGGACTCATCTATGCCTGATTCTTCCAGAGGTTATCCTGGTGCTAGGGGTTCCCTTTAGTCCCCATCTCCAGCACCGGGGAGTTGTTTCGAGTGTGGAGAGTTTGGGCACGTGTCGAGGCAGTGTCCTCGTCGTCATGGTGGCCCGCCCCAGCAGAGGGGCCAGCCCTCGACTTCAGCCCCAGTTACTTAACCACCCGCCCAGTCAGCTAGGTGCGGGGGTCAGGCAGCCAGAGAGCCCTAGAGGGGGAGGTCGGTTAGGTGGAGGTCAGGCCCGTTTTTATGTACTTCCAGCCAGACTAGATTCTATGGCCTCAGATACAGTGATTACAGGTATTATTTCAGTTTGTCACCGAGATGCTTCGGTCTTATTTGATCCTGGTTCCACGTATTCCTATGTTTCATCATATTTTGCTCATTTTCTGGATATGCCCCGTGAGTCCTTAGTTACATATGTTTATGTGTCGACTCTGGTGGGTGATACTATTGTTGTGGACCGAGTGTATCGGTCGTTTGTGATATCTGTTAGGGGTCTGGAGACTGGAGTGGATATGTTATTGCTTAGCAAGGTTGACTTTGATGTGATATTAGGCATAGATTGGCTATCTCCATGTCATGTTGTTCTAGATTGTCACTCTAAGACCGTGACCTTAGCGATGCTGGGATGTCCGAGAGTCGAGCGGAGCGGTTCTATTGATTTTGTGCCTAGTAGGGTGATTTCATACCTGAAGGCTTAGCGTATGGTAGAGAAAGGATGTTTTTATTATTTGGCTTTTATGAGGCATGTTAGTGCTGAGACTACCACTATCGATAATGTTCCTGTAGTCCGTGATTATCCGGACGTGTTTCCTGCAGATTTGTCGGGCATGCCTCCTGACAGGGATATTGATTTTGGCATTAAGTTGTTGCAGGGCACTCATTCTATTTCTATTCCACTGTATCGTATGGCACCAGCGAAGTTGAAGGAATTGAAATAGCAGCTTCAGGAACTCCTATATAAAGGGTTCATTCGGCCTAGTGTGTCACCTTGGGGTGCACCAGTGTTGTTTGTGAAGAAGAAGAAGGATGGTTCCATGAGAATGTGTATTGACTACAGGCAGTTGAACAAGGTTACAGTCAATAATAAGTATCATTTGCCTCTCATTGATGATTTGTTTGACCAGCTTTAGTGAGCTAGGGTGTTCTCTAAGATTGATTTGAAATCTAGGTACCATCAGCTGAAGATTTGGGATTCCAATATTTCCAAGACGGCTTTCCGGACCCGTTATGGCCATTATGAGTTTTTGGTGATGTCTTTTGGGCTGACCAATGCCCCAGCAGTGTTCATGCATTTGATGAACAACATATTTCAGCCATATTTGGATTCCTTTGTTATTGTGTTCATTGATGACATCCTGGTGTATTCTCGTGGCTAGAAGGAGCATGCTCAGCATTTGAGGGTCGTATTGCAGAGATTAAAGGAGGAGAAGCTTTATGAAAAGTTCTCCAAGTATGAGTTTTGGCTTGGCTCAGTAGCTTTTTTGGGGCACGTGGTGTCCAACGAGGGTATCCAGGTTGATCCGAAGAAGATAGAGGCGGTGCAGAGTTGGCCCAGACCGCCCTCAGCTATAGAGATTAGGAGCTTTCTTGGTTTAGCAGGATATTACTGTCACTTTGTGGAGGGGTTTTCTTCAATTGCTTCACCCTTGACCAAATTGACTCAGAAGGATGCTCTGCTCAGGTGGTCGGACGAGTGTGAGGAGAGCTTCCAGAAGCTCAAGACGGTTTTGACCTCAGCTCCAGTGTTAGTATTGCCATCAGCTTTAGGTTTTTATACCGTGTATTATGCTGCCTCGAGGATAGGCATTGGTTGTGTCTTGATGCAGGAGGGTAGGGTGATTGACTACGCCTCGCGCCAGTTGAAGACTCATGAGAAGAATTATCTGGTGCATGATGTCGAGCTAGCATCCATTGTTCACGCCTTGAAGATTTGGCGTCACTACTTGTATGGGGTTCATTGTGAGGTTTTTACTGATCACCGTAGCCTGCAGCATTTGTTTGAGTAGAAGGATCTGAATTTGCGTCAGAGGAGATGGTTGGAGATTCTCAAGGACTATGATATCACTATTCTATACCATCCGGGGAAGGCCAATGTAGTGGCCGATGACTTAAGTCGCAGAGCAGAGAGTTTGGGGAGTCTAGCATATCTTCCAGCAGCAGAGAAATCATTAGCACTTGATGTTCAGGCCTTAGTGGGCCAGTTTGTGAGGTTGGATCTATCGAAGCCCCGCCAGGTATTGGCTTGTGTAGTCTCCAGGTCTTCCCTTTATGTTCGTATCAAAGAGCGCCAGTATGATGACCCACATTTGCTCGTTCTTCTGGATAGAGTCCGGCGAGGTGATGCCAGGGATGTAGTTATTGGTGATGATGGTGTTATGAGGATGCAGGTCGGATATGTGTGCCTAATGTAGATGGGCTTCGGGAGGTGATTCTTGAGGAGGCCCACAACTCGCGGTATTCCATCCATCCGGGTGCCGCAAAGATGTATCTGGATCTGAGGCAGCTTTATTGGTGGAGGCGGATGAAAAAGGATATTTTTGGATTTGTAGCTCGGTGTCTCAACTGCCAGCAGGTCAAGTATGAGCACCAGAGACCCGGTGGATTGCATCAGAAGTTGGTTATTCCTGAGTGGAAGTGGGAGCGGATCACCATGGACTTTATAGTCAGGCTCCCATAGACTTTGAAGAGGTTCGATGCTATATGGGTTATTGTGGATTGGTTGACAAAGTCCACTCACTTCATTCATATTGATACTATTTATTCTTCGGAGCAGTTAGCTGAGATTTATATCCGGGAGATTGTTCGGTTGCATGGTGTTCCTATTTCCATCATTTATGATAGAGGTACCCAGTTCACGTCGCAGTTTTGGAGGGCCGTGCAAAGAGAGTTGGGTACTCAGGTTGATTTGAGCACAGCTTTTCATCCTCAGACGGACGGGCAGTCCGAGCGCACTATTCAGATACTAGAGGACATGTTGCGCGCTTGTGTTATTGACTTTGGGGGTTGATGAGACCAGTTTCTACCACACACAGAGTTTGCATAATAGTTAACAATCGAGTATTCAGAGGGATCCATATAAGGCTTTGTATGGAAGGATGTGTAGATCTCTGGTTGGTTAGTTTGAGCTGGGTGAGGCCAGGCTCTTGGGTACAGATTTGATACATCATGCTTTAGATAAGGTGAAGTTGATTTAGGAGCTGCTTCGCACAACGCAGTCGAGGCAGAAGAGGTATGCGGACCAGAAGGTCCGGGATGTATCTTTCATGGCTGGGGATAAGGTCCTGCTGAAGGTGTCACCCATGAAGGGTGTTATGCGATTTGGGAAGAGGGGCAAGTTGAGTCCCCGATTCATTGGGCCTTTTGAGGTGCTTCAGAGGGTTCGAGAGGTGGGTTATAAACTTGCCTTGCCACCTAGCTTGTAAAGCGTGCATTCGGTATTTCATGTTTCCATGCTTCAGAAGTATGTTGGTGACCCGTCTTAAGTTTTGGAGTTCAGTTCGGTTCAACTAGAGAGTGATATGTCTTATGAGGTGGAACCAGTAACTATTTTGGGTCGTCAGGTCAGAAGATTGAGATCTAAGGATATATCTTCAGTAAAGGTGCAGTGGAGAGGACATCCGGTGGAGGAGGCCACCTGGGAGACCGAGCGGGTGATACGGAGCAGATATCCCTGCCTATTTGAGACTCCAGGTATGTTTCTAACCCGTTCGAGGACGAGCGTTTGTTTAAGAGGGGGAGGATGTAACGAACCGGCCGATTGTTTCGAGAGTTTAGCCTCGTCTCTCCCATTTGTGCTTCATTTTTGTATGGTTCAGCTCTTTTATGTTGCGTTGGGTTGATTGTTCGGGTTCAGGGTGGTTGTGGAGAGAAATGAGACACTTAGTCTCTTAAGTTGGTGATTTAGTTGGAAAAGTCAATCAGAAGTTTACTTATAGTTAAATGATCTCAAAATGTGGTTTTTGTGGCTCGAATAGCTTCATTAGGTGATTTGGGACTTAGGAGTGTGTTCGGAATATTATTCGGAGATCCGGAGTAGATGTAGGCTTGAATTGACGAAATTGGATTTTTGGCAATTTCAGTCAGCATCGAAAAGTTAGCTATCGCGGTCGAAATGGAATTCTGAAAGTTGGAATAGGTCCGTAGAGTCATTTGGGATGTGTGTGCAAATTTTCAGGTCATTCGGACATGGTTTGGTTGGTTTCCGAATTGTTGGCGAATTTCAAAAGTTTAGAAATCCTTAGGCTTGAATTATGGATTGATGTGGTGTTTTGGTGTTATTTTGGGTGTTTCGAGGGTTCGAGTAAGTTCGAGGGATGTTATATGAGGTATTTGTATTTTTGGTTGGGGACCCGAAGGGCTCGGGATGATGTCGGATGGCCGTTGGGCGGTTTTGAAAGTTAAAAAAAAACTGCTGGTGTTTGTTGTTCTATGATTCCGCAGATGCGGACGGGTGGCCGCAGGTGCGGTCACCGCAGGTGCGATTTGGCAATCACAGATGCGGAAATGGGACATCTAGGAAGGAACCGCAGATGCGGAAGTTTGGGTCGCACCTGCGAGTCCGCAGATGCGGTAAGTGGAGCGGAGGTGCGGAAGTGGTCTATTAAGTGGGAATTCGCGGGTGCGCACCTGGGACCGGAGGCGCGGGTCCGCAGGTACGATGAAAAGGCCGCAGATTCGGCAATCGCTGGGCAGAACCTATAAATAGATGCCTTCGCGAAATTTGGTCATTTTTCCTCCATTGTTGATGGATTTTGGAGCTTGGAGCTATTATTTCAAGGGGCAGTTTAAGTGTTTTCAGTGAGGTAAGCTACTTGGACCTTGTATCTCGTGTTTATGGCAATTATTCCATTGTTTAATCATGTTTTAATGGAAAAATTTGGAGATTAGGGCTTGAAATTTGAGAGTATAAATTGGGGAATTAAAGGGCCATTTGGGGTCTGATTTTGATGCAATTGGTATGTATGAACTCGAGAGAGTGTAAGGATTCTAATCCGAGACGTGGGCTCAGGGGTCGGGTTTGGCCAATTTCGGGATTTTTTATGTAAATTGGTTATTTTTGAGTGGGCTTTGTTCCTTTAGCATATTTTGATGATATGAATCTGTTTTTGAATAGATTCGGGGCGTGTTGAGGCCGAGTCGAGTGGAAAGGGCATCGCGGAGTAGATTTTCATCCGGTTTGAGGTAAATAATGATTGTAAATCTTGTCCTGAGGGTATGAAATCCAACACCGTATACCGAATCGAAATACCGAAATTTCTGTACCGAAATAAACCGAAATACCAAAAAAACCGAAACTGAAATATCAAATTAATTCGGTACGATTTGGTTCGGTTCGATTCGAAATTCGATTTTTCGAATTTTATGTCCACCCCTAATTTACAGGGACTAGAAGAGAATCCTAGAGACTTGTCAATCCATGGGAATAAACAAGAGGATCAATATAGCAAAATGATAAAATCACACACGTGCACTCACCAAAAGTTTAAAGTTTATTGAAACTGATAGGAATTTCTTTTACACAATACATGCAAGTATAATTCATACTATCCCTTTTTCCCTTTACCGATCCTCCAATGTAATAATAAAAGAAATTTGGAAAAAAGAGAGGAAGAAAAAACCCCCACACGCATAGGGATATCACATTCGATACAGTCATTGGGCCGTCAAATTTCGAAACATTGGGTTATTTGGAAAAGAGATTTTTTCATTCTTATACACTATTTAAAATTTTATTATTTTTAATATCTATGTTTAGTTAATTATCCGGTATAAATAAGTTTTGTTTACAAAATATATTCAATCCACCTTTAAAGCCTCTCACGCCTTTAATCAAGGGGTTTAATTACACTCTTTTCCTTTTTTCTCTCCTCACTCCCTCTTCTCTCCAGATTTACAGTGTGTATTGTTTCCTTTTCTTTTAACATTTTTCCATTCCTTTTGATTTCTCGAACTGGATGTTTAATTCATATTGTAGAGGGAACCGGAGAGGAATATATACAAATCTAAATTCGTACCATTCTTCATTGTCTTTGAAAATTGAACAGCAAATTCTTTAATTATTAATTATACATCTTATGTCTCTCATTTCATTTGGATATGAATACACTTGTAAGTTGTAACAGTCCATATTAAGTTGTAATAGTCAATATAATATGGATGAAACGCTTCCAAATATAACGTCAGCTTAAATTTTCTTTTCCTACATGCATGTATTTAAATGGATATGAACTAAGTGAGTATTGGATTGTGTTTGTGCCTGTATCATCGAAACGTTTAAACGGTTAAAAAGAAATAAATACATTTTTATATGCAGCAACTCTTACTACGACCTATAATGGAGATTTATGCATTTGTATAATAGTAGGATAGCAATTAATTATCTGAATGCCTTGCAAATTTAAGGGGAGCTAACAGTATCTTTTAAATTGACCCGAACATTGAACGTCTCTCTATTTATGCTGCTTCAATCTGTAGATTTATACAAGAAATTTTTATATTTCTATACAATATTTGAATCAAAACAAAGGTCCTACTCTAACAACTCAAAAACTAACCAACTAAAATAACAAAGACTGCTTCAGTCTTTCAATACCAACATAAGCCAGTTTCTGCTTGTACGTAAAAGCAATGGTTCACCAAAATTACATAACAATAAACCTTTCATCTTACACCCAACAAATTTAAATATAATTTTTAAACAAATTTTATACAAATATGTCTTTTGTATATTTTGTATTTGATTTATACACAATAAAAATAATTTTCATACAACTAATTATATATTATACAACTTTTTTACAACTTTCACACATTATTTCTATCCAGTTAAATACAACTACAATAACATACAACTTAAATACAAATTTTATACAATATGTCTTTTGTATATTTTGTATTTGATTTATACAAAGTAAAAATAAATTTCATACAACTAAATTATATATTATACAACTTATCTACAACTTTTCTACAACTTTCACACATTATTTCTACCCGGTTAAATACATCTACAATAACATACAACTTAAATACAAATTTTATACAATATGTCTTTTGTATATTTTGTATCTGATTTATACATAATAAAAATAAATTTAATACAGCTAATTATATATTATACAATTTATCTACAATTGTCTTACATTATTTCTATAATTTTTCTACAATTTTACTACAATTTCGTAAATATAGTGCATATCATGTATTCTTCTTCTTCTTCTTCGAGTTTCAATCTGAAATTCAACCAAAATCAAGTCTAATCTTCACCAAAACACCCTCAAAATTGAGATATAAACTCCAAATCATATTCCCAATTGTTTGCAACAACACCCAATCCAAATAAATAATGGTTTTTGAAAACCCAAATTCTAATTCAAAGCTTCAAAGTTTTTTAATGGGTTGTCAATGGTGGAATTACTGCTCTCTTTTTCTTTGATTTACATTAATGAAATTAGGGATTGAGAGATAGAGAGAGACATAGAGAGAATACTCAATTCTTTGCAACAACACCCAATTCAAACAAATAAAGTTTTTTGAAAATCCAAATTCGAATTCAAAGTTTCAAAGTTTTTTTATGATTGTCAATGGTAGAATTGATACTCTCTGGTGCAAGATACGTGAGGGAGGGGGATGGGATGTGAAGAGAGAAACGTGGGGGGAGTGGAAGATATATTAGAGTTATTTTAGGACACTAATTATTATCATTACTTCCCTTAAAATGTATATAAATAATAATTAGGTATATAAAATATAATTATAATAAAACTTGAATAAAAAGGATAATATAGTTTCATATAGTGTATAGAAATGTAAAAATCCTTTTGGAAAAGAAAGTTACTGTAATACTTTGGAATTTGGACTACAACTCTCATAAGGCCCAAACTCAGCACTCACGATCTGTCAATTGTTAGATGGACTAGGCCCACACCCTGATAGTTGGTGGGACGTAAATCTCTGAGTACCACTAACCCTAGCATCCTCTATTCTATCCCACATCGCAACAAGTAATAAGTTATTGTTACTTTATAAAGTCGTGTATTCCAAACAATGGGCACGACCTTACTTGAACAGGATCTGTTCTATAGGCTCGTACCACTGTATCCTTGAGTTCTAAGGAGACAGAAAACCAAGTCTGGTTGATGAAGTAATAGGCTATGAGACTAGAGCGTGATTAACAACTTCCTATGGTCCCTAGCGTCCATGGAGCCGTAGAGGATCGTTCTCAGCTCTGTTTGCAGGTCTGGGATGGCCTCATAGCTGTCTGACAGACTCTTTCTCTTTTTTGCTAACAACTTCCTATGGTCCCTAGCGTCCATGGAGCCGTAGAGGATCGTTCTCAGCTGTGTTTGCAGGCCTGGGATGGCCTCATAGTTGTCTGACAGACTCTTTCTCTTTTTTGGACATGTTAGAATTATAGGAGTACTGTCAATATTATAGCACCATACTTGTATAATTACACGGTAAAACTTCTGAAGAAATTAGGCTAAAGAAGCTATATTCATTCGTATGCGGTATTCAAATTTTATGGATTCAACTTTTAAGGGTTTTAGCATTGAACCCATTATATTTTTAATGTCGTTCGGCTAGAACTCTAGGATCCCATCAACACAACAAGATTTACGTGATCTAAACCAATTGTAAAGAAACTCCCAAAAGGGTTTAAGAAAGTTAAAAACGCAATTATATAACCAAAACGATACAAGTTCAATGACAAGAGATGATTGTCTTCTGTTTCTTCAAGAAGACACCAGTAAAAAAAGAAATTTTACAATATACCATAAGGTTAAAAAGAGAAAAACTAAATTATGCTTGTATTTATATTTATTTTTAACTATTGTTTTTTAAACATATTAGCTCCTCCATTTCCAAAATGACTAAATTAAAAATCATATATTACTATATAATATTGGAAAAGATAGTTTCTTTCTTTGGGCCATTACAAGGTCAACGCATAAATAGTAGTCTTCCTTGGACGTTTGAGTGCATGAAGCATACAGAATAGGGAAACTATCAACTACGTCCTTTTACAAGTACCTTGTTACAAAAATTGATCAATTCATAAAATATTATTAAATATTAATCAAATATTACTAATATTAGCCAATTAGCTATTTGTTGCAAAAAAATATTAAATTTTTGCTTTATTTTGAGTGGGTGTTATTAAAACAAATTGGGTACATCTTAAGGAGCTTGAATCTCAGTTTTGGGATGATTTGGTGAAGTTTTAAGGTGGTTTGAATTAAAAATTTGAAGTAAAAATCGAACATGAAAAAAAATAATATGTGTATCACATTGTGTATCAAATATGTATCATATTTGTATCAATTGTGTTTCACATGTATATTCATGTATACCTGTGCGTGATACATGCGTGATACATGTGTCGCAGAATAATTTTTTGAACTCGATTTAATTACGAATTTTGATATAAAACCCGTCTAAATCACCTTCAATCTTCCTCAAATTTTGTATATTGACTTATCTATATGTTTTCAATGAATTTCAACTATACCCATTTAAAAAGTTCCTTTTTTGCTTAGATTTTTGGAATATTATATTTTTTTTTTTGTATTTCATCACCTTATTTGCTACCTCATCCATGAAATTTCCTTTTCGTCTTTCATCTAATGTTGCTAATCACACTTCAAAATATGGAAGGTGATTTTTGCATGTGATTCTTTGAGAAAAAAATCCTTATTTATTTTATTTTTTATTTTTTATATGTGCTTGACTAGTTTTGATAAGTCTATGACTAATGGTTAGAGGTTGGTAAGTTCAGACTTATTTGGGACATTTGTGTAAGTTTGAAAACGTAAGCGCATCAACTATTCAATAATTGTAGTTTAAATTATATATTGTTGGAAGACTAATCCAATTGTAGCATGCAACCTAAATTATTTAAGATTTGATATGTGTTAGTTAAATTAGTTCTAACGATTTGCAGTAAAAATTATATAGAAATAAGATTTCAGTTCCTAGTTAAACTATCAAATTAGGTTTTCGTACAATAATAAGTATTGACATTGTTAGCTATTTTCAGTTATGGAGGATTATAGAGATCATTCAGAGATTTACGATAATATTTTGAGCAAATTATTTTTCTTTCATATATGAATTTTGGAAAGCCGAGTGAAGTTAACTTTTACAACCGCTTTTGCATCCGTACCCACTTTTTGTGCCACGTTTTAACTTATACTCGCTTTGTAAAAAAAATTGCATCCGTACCTGCTTTTGCGCATAACTTCAGCATGCGGGGCTGAAGTAGCAAAGACAATCACGCAACACTTCAGCATTCTAGTAGACGGGCCTGAAGTAACTTGCGAACTTCAGCTCTAGTGCTGAAGTAAATGGGGAACTTCAGCTCTAGAGCTGAAGTTTTTGTCTTTGTAAATGGGGAACTTCAGCATACGGGGCTGAAGTTCCCCAGTTATAAAGACAAAAACTTCAGCATACGGGGCTGAAGTTCACAAGTTATAAAGACAACAACTTCAGCATACGGGGCTGAAGTTCCCCAATTTACAAAGACAAAACTTCAGCTCTAGAGCTGAAGTTTTGTCTTTGTAACTGGAGAACTTCAGTCCCCTATGCTGAAGTTTTGTCTTTATAATTGGCGAACTTCAGCTTAACTGGTGAACTTCAGCTAAGCGAGGGAAAGGGGAGCTGAAATTATTTAAAAAGTGGGTACAAGTTAAAAGTTTTAAAAAAAACGGGTATAGATTAAATGATGACGACTAAATAAGGTGCCCCGTACAATTTTTACTTATATTATCTGTCAGAACTGAAACATATTAACAAGTTCAGTTTCTATAACTTCATACTGGCTTTTAATTCGCTTGAAGAACGATAATAACCAAAAAAAAGAGAGAAAACTTGTGCAAATTTATAGCCTTATATTAGGTTTTGCAAAGACTGTCCTAAACAATTGACGTTATATAGCCAAATCTTTAAAAATTTATTTTTCTTCTTTTGTTTTCTCTCATCCGTTTGCTGTCCCCCCCCCCCCCC
>ML387664.1:44006-56774 GCA_005239525.1 Nicotiana knightiana | reverse complement strand
CCCACCCCCCTCCCCTCCGTTCTATTTTGAAAGACCGCAAATTCGGATAATAAGCAAGTAAAAGATGGAAAACCTAAAAATATCTAAGAACGGCAGATTCCGTCAACTATAGTCATTCTTCGGAGGTTTTGTTTTTTTCTTAAATAAAATAAAGATAAAATGAGTTAGCTGCCCCCTTCCCCAAATTCACCGCCTCCTCTTCTTTTGAGATTTGACTTCATTTAGAGGAATTTTCATCTTGTACATCAGTACATTTTTAGCATATATATATTTATGCATATTACAAAAAATTATGTATTATACATTGAGATGTACAAGGATAAAAAGTAAATTCTTTATGTTCATTTTAATATACACAAAGAAAGAAAATAAAGTTGTGATATACTTTTTGGTATACACTTTATTTGATGTGTTATACACTGTGATATACAAGAATTATAATTATTTTTATATATCAATATATTTCTAGCATATATATCTATGTATATTATAAAAAAATATGAGTTATACACTGAGGTATACAAGGATAGAAAATAAATTTTTTATGTTCATTTTAATATACACAAAGAAAGAAAATAAATTTGTGATATACATTTTGGTACACGTTATTTGATGTGTTATACATTGTCATATACAAGAACTACAATTACTTTTGTGTTATACACTTGGATGTAGAGATAACAACAAATTATAGATAACTATATTTATAATTTTATATTTTAGATATATAAAAAATAAAAAATAATAATGTTATATATTTATTTTTGATATACACAAAGAAAGAAAATAAAATTGTGATATATATTTAATATACACTTTATTGCTATGATATATATTTATTAGCTACTTGATGTCAATATCTATAACTATACTTTTTTTGCTAATTTTATGTGGGTAGATTGTCACGCCATGCCAAAGTGCGACCCAAAGCGTGAGGAAGCTGGAAGCCCAAAACTGAAATTTAAGTTTTCTTTGACAATCGTTGTACATAAGTGACAAATAAGCAAAGCCCGCTAACTAGAAGAATTTGGTCCTTCTTACCATAACAATGTAAAATAGAGAATGATACAGTTACCCATAAAAATAAAATTATTCATGTTGAACTAATTATTTATTTTTTGATCTATCAAACTAATTATATTTTTTACTCATAATAATTTTTGTGGGAAATTTTTTCTTTTTTCTCCAACTCTTCTTTATTTCTACGCTTCTTTTCTTCTTTTCCTTTATTTCTTTCTTTTCTCCTTTTCTTCATATTTCTTTCTTTTCTAATTTCATTTAACTTCTTTTTTTTATATTCCTTTTCTCTTCATAATCTAATTTTATTGACTGTTTTCACTATTTTTTATTATTTTTTTATACAATAAGAAAAAGAACTGATATAGTAAATATTTGTTCACCTTTTTTTTAATATAACTAGTATAATATACCTTTTGTCTTTTTTCTCATTCTTTAAATTCAATTATTAAACTGAAATAATATAAGTTGTCACTTGATCTAATCCACTGAATATTAAACTGACTGCTGCTGAGCACCATAAATTACATAATCAAATTCTAAGAATCAACACGTGATTTGCATGCAAATCTTGATCACCTTCCTTACAAATATCAGTACATACTCTACCATTAGCAGTAACACAACCAGTTATGTAGTAAAAAAATATAATCTACGGCCACCAAATCTCCAAATATACTAGTTAGAATAGAAATGATAATAAAATATTAAAAAATGCAATAAAAGTATAAGTAGCAAAAAAGACTTCTAGTACCATATGATATCAATATGGTATACATGTATATCAACAGAGTATATGATTGCTCTAGAATATTGCTACAACTATCTGCGACTATACTACTATACCAAAATAATAAAGGATGCAATAGAAGTATAAGAAAATTACATGCTCGCATTGCAAGCTAAATATTCGCAAAGCAACATGCTCATTTTGTATACTAACATGGTATGTAATTGTATGAAGTCGTTCTAACAATTGCCTATAACTATAAAAACTATTATATAATACGCATAATCCATGTCCGGCACAAAAAATTTCAGCATTGCAAATCATGTTCATATAAATTATTTTAGAATAGTAATCACTTAAAACTACAGCTAAAACAACCAAAAAAATGTTGAAACTACCATATGATACTAATATGACATATATCTATACCAACATGGTATACAACTTTACTGGTTAATTTTCGACGACTATATGACTATACTACTATTACTTAACACACACACATAAAGAGAAAAATAAAAAAAATAATGTACCACATATTAATATATAAAAAATTTCAAGATATTGTACTATATCAATATTATTAAAAGAAAATTAAATAATGTACCAATTAAATGCAGTCAATACAACCAAAAAATGATTCAACTAGCATATGATACCAATATAGAATATAACTATACTAATAGGGTATATAGTTGTACGGAGACGTTCCAACAACTACATATAACTATAAAAACTATTACATAATACACAAAATCTATGTCCATAGGTACAATAAAATCCAACACAGCAAAACATGATCATATAAATAATTTCAGAATAGAATTCACTTAAAAATGCAGCTAAAACAACCAAAAAATATTCCAACTACCATATGATACCAATATGACATATAATTATACCAATAGGGTATACAATTCTACTAATTAATTCCAGACAACTATATATGACTATACAACTATTACATAATACACTTGCATAAAGAGAAAATAAAAAAATAGTGTAAATATTAATATTAGAATGTATTTCAAGATATTTACTATAATACTATTATATAAAATAAACGCATAAAGAAAAAATTAAAATGATTACATAATACATGCATAAAGGAAAATTAAAAAAATTCAAGATACTGTACTATTCTACTATTACTAAAGAAAAATCAAATAATATACCAATTAAGTATAGCTATACCAACAGAGTATATAATTGTACGCAAAAAGTTTACTTTTTTTTAAATTCAATTATTAAACTGAATTAATATCAGTTGTCACATAATCAAATTAACTCAATGAGAACTTATTCAATGAATAACACCTCCATGGAATTCTATTAAATCGTTCATTTACAAAAGTATTTGAAAAACAAATGGGAGCTTCGTCTAAATTTTGAAAAAGAACATGAATAATTCAAAAAGCTGAAAAAGGATCCAATTATAACAGATATTGTTGCAGTATATTGTATAATTACGGTATAATATTATGACATATTGTATATTATTACACTAAATGATATACTATTATAGTATATTGTTGCACTATGCTGCAATAAACTGTATAATATAGCTGTATACTTTTATAGTATATCTATATAATGCAGCGGTAGACTATTGGGGTACTGTGTTTTTTTTATAATTTTCAGCTGAAAAATTCGATTCAAATCACCTCAAATAAGCTTCAAATGCGACGAAATTGCAATATGAACTTCCCAAAAAGTACTATAACTAATAGTATTATATAACACACACTTCGAATCAAACAACAGATACTCTTTTTTAAATTCAAGAATTTCAAGCTCAACAATAATAGGTCTTCAAACATACACAAAGGTCCAGACCTGGAGTCTGGAAAAGAGTTTAACAAGAAAATCCCTGGAAACAACTTTGAACACAACATCTAATTAAGTAATTGGGTGTTTTTAGGTGATTTGTACGAGGATCACATGTGTCGTTGAATAAGACATGTGCCTTCTATTTAATCAGCAGAAAAAAAAAAAGAGAAATAAGATTCTTATAATACCCTGGGAATGATACATAAAAAAGAAGTTGCATTTCGCATGTACACAATGTAGATAAAGAAAATCAACAAAAGAATACGATGAAATGTGAATGAAAATGTTTCAATTTTGAAAATGTGGACAGCAATCAGACAAAAAATTAGGACAATTCTTTTGAAATTTTAGTATGCATGGCAATCGGGAATTTCTCCGATCAACTTATTTCTCTTGTCCATTTTTCTCACTGCGAATACCTATTTCATTTTTATTTTTATTTTTCAAATAATTATTAATATATGTTTCTACCGTCAAAGTACATATCGTAGACGGAAAGATAGTCAAAAGCAATGTAATTCAAGTCATAAAATAAAATAAAAATAGAATAGATTTGTATTTTCCACATGTCCCTCACGTGGGGTAAAGCAAATTAAAGGGAAAATGGGAAATAAAATAGTCCAGTAATAAATTTGTGATGTATAGGTAAAAATCGTAATTAATTTTCAAATGGACAACACCGGATAATTATTTTGGCCTTGATAGGTACTATGCCTTATTTCCTCATGTAAAAAAGAATAGCTAAGAATAATGGACAAAGAGAATGCCCATTTAGCTAAAATCATAGACAAATCGATAATGGAGTATGAATCCTTTGAAGCTTGGTCAAAATCGGAGATCTAGTTCTATTCTTGAAAAAGTTACCTCCTATAGCAAACTAGTAAGCCCTATTTATTATAAAATAAAATTATTTTAAAAAATTATTATCTTGTAACGACTCGGTCGTTCGTTCCGAGAGTTTAGCCCGTTCCCCCCATTTCCGCTTCACTGTTGTGTGGTTCATCTCTTTTGTGTGGCGTTGGGTTGGTTGACTCGGGTTCAGAATGGTCGTGGTGAGAATTAAGGCACTTATTCTCTTAAATGAGCTCAATACTTGGAAAAGTCAACCGGGAATTGACTTATAGGTAAACGACCTCAGAATGTAGATTTTATGGCTCGGATAGCTTCGCTAGATGATTTGGGACTTAGGAGTATGTTCGGAACGTATTTTTGAGGTCCGATGTAGAATTAGGCTTGAATTGGCGAAAGTTAGTTTTTGGCGATTTCTGGTCGGCAGTGGAAAATAGGCTATCAGGGTCGGAATGAAATTCCGGAAATTGGAGCAGGTTCGTAGCGTCATTCTGGATGTATGCGCATATTTTCATATCATTCGGACAAGGTTTGGGTAGTTTCGACATCGTTGGTAAATTTCAGAAGTTTGAATAGCTTTAGGCTTGAATCATGGGTTGATTTGGTGTTTCGATGTTATTTTGGGTGTTCCGAGAGTTCGACTAAGTCCGGGTGATCATTTATGACTTGTTTGTATTTTTGGTTGGGGTCCCGAGGGCCTCGGGTTGAGTTCGGATGGGTAACGACATGATTTTTGCCATTTTGGAGTTGCTGGTGGGAAANGAAGTTTGAATATCTTTAGGCTTGAATCATGGGTTGATTTGGTGTTTCGATGTTATTTTGGGTGTTCCGAGAGTTCGACTAAGTCCGGGTGATCATTTATGACTTGTTTGTATTTTTGGTTGGGGTCCCGAGGGCCTCGGGTTGAGTTCGGATGGGTAACGACATGATTTTTGCCATTTTGGAGTTGCTGGTGGGAAACTTTCTGGTGTTTCCGCACCTGCGGATGGGGAACCGCAGGTGCGAGCCCACAGAAGCGGACAAGGCTCCGCAGATGCGGAAGTTGGCTGGGTCAGCAAAGGTCGCAAGTGCGAGACCTGGACCGCACCTGCAGATTCGTAGGTGCGGAGGTTCTGTTGCAGGTGCAGAAAAGGTCCCTTAAGTGAATTCTTGCAGGTGCTCACCTAGGACCGTAGGTGCGGTCATCGCTGGGCAGAACCTATAAAAAGAACCCTTAGCGAATTTTGGTCATTCTTTCACAATTGTTATTCGGGTTTGAAGCTTTTGAAGGGTTTTTGAAGAGGGGAATCGATAGTTCTTCATTGAGGTAAGGATTTTGGACTTAAAACTCATTTATATGTAATTAAAGGTCGGATTAGTGGTGAAAATTTGGGGGAAAACAGTGCTAAAATAGGTAATTAGGGCTTGTGGTTTAGAGACCTTAAAATGGGAATTTGAGGGGTCATTTGGACTCCGATTTCAGTGTTCTTGGTATGGATAGACTCGTGGGAGGATAAAGATTTTTGTGGTGTAAATTTCACCGAGTTCCGAGATGTGGGCCCGGGGGTCGGGTTTGACCAATTTCGAAGTTTTTGAGTATTTTTGATAAATTTCGATTAGGGTTCGTTCCTTGGCATATTATAATGATATACATCTGATTTTTTGTAGATTTGAAGCACTTGGAGGCCGAATATCTGGAGGCAAAGGCACTGCAGAGTAGTATTTTAGCCGGTTTTAAGGTAAGTAACGTCTCCAAACTTGGTTCTGAGGGTTCGAAACCCCGAGCTAAATGATTTATGACTATAATTGAGGTGACACGCATGCCAAGTGACGGGCGTGCGGGCGTGCACCAAATATTTGTGGCCTGGCTTATCTCATGGCACCGCTTAGTGATTATTCCCTGATGATATCTATGCTTCTGTTAATTTGGTAAATGTGAACCTGTTAGAAATCATGTTAAGTATAAATGCTAGGCTTCACACTGAAAATGCTAAGACCCGAGTGGTCGTATATTACTGTCTCAATTTGTGATTATTTGATTTCATATACTCAGTCTTGTTATAGCATATCACTTCATACCTCAGTCTCAGTATTGTTAATTATATGCACACTTATCATTGTTTTGGGCTAATGGATGCATCTTTGATCCATGTGAGTGAGACTGGAGAGTAATGACTGAGTGAGGCCGAGAGCCTGTTATTGAGACAGTTATGAGATCGGACTGCACACCGCAGCGATACTTAAGTCATGCCTTCGTTAGATTGATATAGCGCTTGGGCCACTAGGGCCCCTCCGGAGTCTTTACACCCCCTGTGAGCGTATTAATGTTGAGGGATGGATCGTGTCCGAAGTGGATGTTATGTGAGGGATGGATTGTCCCTGGACATGGATCTTGTCCGAGTGTTGTATTCTGGAGATGGACTTTCTCCGTGGGGCTGGATTGGCCTTTTTCCTCAGTATGGAGTGACTACGGTCATCGATGATTATGTACCTTCGGGGATGGACCTTTGCTGGGCCTGAGAGCCATATACGGTACTGAGTGGACTGCTGTGTGAGGGTTGTGAGCACTATGTGCATATCCACACTGGTTTCATACATATATTTTTATGATGGAATGTAGAGTATACTGGCATACTTGGCATATTTACTCATTCTGATAAACTATTATCATGTCTAATTTCTGTATACTGTTTATTGTAAATTCTGAGGTTTTGTCCGTCATTACCTCTCAACCCATAGTTTGGGTTCGTTACTTCTGAGTTGGTGTACTCACGTTACCCCTGCACCTTGTGTGCAGATCCAGGTATACCGAGACCCGATAGTGGATATTGAGCAGCTGTCAGAGTTTTCATTGGAGTTGTCGAGGTAGCAGCTGGCGATCGCGACCTCGTTTTCTCTTCCTTATTCCACCTGTTGCACTTATTTTGAGACTATGTTGTCTACTTCTTCATTATTTGTTTTATGATATAGCAGCTCATGATTGAGTGACACCGGATCCGGGGTTGGATATTTTAATTTTGGTTTCACATATTGTTTTTAAACTTCAGACTCTTAGTATTATCAATAATTTTGTTTAAAATTGTATTTTTACTGGAAACTGAATTTAGTTTAGATGAAAGAGGTGGCTTTCCTGGTTCCATGACAGGCACCATCACGACTCCGAAATCAGGTCGTGACAAGATGGTATCAGAGCCCTAGGTTAAATAGGTCTCACCAGTCATGAGCAGGTTTAGTAGAGTCTTGCGGATCGATACGAAGATGTCTGTACTTATCTTCGAGAGGATACAGAACCCTTAGGAAAAAGTGCACATTATTGAATTCTATCGTGCGACTCTGTTGAATTCTGTAACTGAACTCCTGTTGTTTTCATTCTCTCACAGATGGTGAGGACTCGTGCTACCGATCGTGGTGATCAGACACCAGCAGGACCAGTTGGAGGTCGTGGCCGTGGTCGAGGCCGTGGCAGAGAGAGGGGTGTAGCCCGCTTAGAAGCCGGGGCAGTACTTGTGGTCCCTCCCACTGCTCAGGATCAGGTCCTCGCAGTAGAGATTCCAGCGGGAGAGGCTCAGGCACCAGCAGTGCCGGTTGTGATTCCGGGTCTTCAGGAGACCCCAACCCAAATTTTGACGGTGTGTACCAGCCTGGCACAGGCCGTCGCCATGTCTACTACTCCTGCTACTTCTCAGGGCGGGGGAGGCACTCAGACTCCAGCTGCCCGGACACCTGAGCAGGTTACTCAAAGGATTCAAACACCTGGGACAGCACCAGTCCAGCCGGTTGCCCCAGCCCGGGATTTTGTGGTCCCAACTTTGTCAGATGACGAGCAGCGTAGGTTAGAGAGGTTTAGTAGACTCCAGCCTCCAATTTTTAGTGGTACTGAGGGCGAGGACGCCCAGGGCTTTTTGGACAAGTGTCAGAGGATCCTTCGCACATCAGGGATACTGGAGGCTAGTGGGGTCCCATTTACTACCTTCCAGTTCGCAGGAGCTGCACTCGCTTGGTGGGAGGCCTATGAGAGGCGTAGACCTGCTGATGCAGCGCCCCTTACTTGGCGTCAGTTCTCCATTCTGTTCCTGGAGAAGTATATACCGCAGTCCCACAAGGAGGAGCTGCACAGGGAGTTCGAGAAGTTGCGCCAAGAGGACATGACTGTGATGCAGTATGAGATGAGGTTCTCCGAATTGGCCCATCATGCTATTTGGCTAGTTTCCACGGATAGGGAGAGGATCAGGAGGTTCGTTGATGGCCTTATTTATTAGTTTCGGATTTTTCTGACCAGGGAGAGGGTATCTGGCGCTTCTTTTGAGGAGGTAGTTGACATTGCCAGAGATATTGAGTTGGTTCGCCGCCAGGAGCGGATCGAGAGGGAGGCCAAGAAGTCTCGAGGATCTGGGAGTTTTGGTGGGGTTCCTTCAGGGGGGCAGCCTCATCCTGGAATAGCCCGTCCATTCAGGAAGGCTCGGCCAGGTCACTCAAGTTATCGTGGTGTATTAGTTGGTCATGATCCTCACAGTTAGCATCAAGTGCAATCGTCTTTCAGTGCCCTACCAGCTGAGAGTTCATCTTGGACACCATCGACTCAGAGTTCATCTATGCCTGGTTCTTCCAGTGGTTATCCTAGTGCTAGGGGTTCCCTTCAGTCCCCAGTGCCATTCTCCGAGAGAGGTTGCTTTGAGTGTGGAGATGTGGTCAATATTAAGAGGTTTTGTCCTCGTCTTGCGAGAGGTACTTATTATAGAGGAGTCAGCCTGCGTTTTCAGACTCAGTAGTTGCACCGCCCGCCCAGGCAGCTAAAGGTGGGGGTCAGGCAGGTAGAGGTTTCCCTAGAGGGGGAGGTCGATCCGGTGGTGATCAGGCCCGATTTTATACATTTTCAGCCAGACCGGATGAGATGGCTTCTGATGCCGTGATCCCAGGTATTGTCTCAGTCTGTCACGAGAAGCTTCAATTTTTATTTGATTTCGGTTTTTCATATTCACATGCTCATCATATTTTAGCCCATTCTCTTGATACACCCCGTGAATCTTTTGTTATATCTGTTCATGTGCTCGCCCTTGTGGGTGATGTTGTTGTTACGGATCACGTGTGTCGGTTGTGTGTGGTATCTATTGGGGGTCTGGAGACCCAGGTGGATGTGCCATTTCTGAGTATGGTCGATTTTGACGTAGTTTTATTAGATAGAGGATGATACTTTAAGTTATGACTTGATGTAGGCGTTTTGCATCGAATCAGATGGTTTGACCCTGTAGAGCTATTGGGAGGGTGTCGGTTAATGGCTATTGGGTTTGTCTGCGCTCCGAGATGATCTAGGTGTTACTTGTCCCTACTTCGGGGAGCGGTGATTCGTTGGTTTTAGGCACACATGGTGCGGTTCTATTGTGGCCTTCTAAAGGAGTTGATTAAGGTAAAATAGCTGGGTATCATAGTGTTTGGACGTATGAGTTGTGTTCTTTCAGATTCAGGTGATTTGGTTCAGGTATATACGGTGTGTGGAGGCGTGATTCTGACCTTGTAGATGAATTCTGATGTGGAATTTGGGTTCTAAGGCATAGGGATGAGGTTAGATATGGTGGCATTCGAATGTGTTGTGTTATTAGATCGATGCGGGGTAGGATGACATGAGGTCACCCCGGGTACGTGCATGGTAAGGTTATTCGGCGGTTTGATGGCTTTTGGAACAGCTCTTGGTACGTTCAAGGACGAACGTTTGTTTAAGAGGGGGAGAATGTAACGACCTGGCCGTTCTTTCCGAGAGTTTAGCCCGTTTCCCCCATTTTGGCTTCATTGTTGTGTGGTTCATCTCTTTTGTGTGGCGTTGGGTTGGTTGACTCGGGTTCAGAGTGGTCGTGGTGAGAATTAAGGCACTTAGTCGCTTAAATGAGCTTAATAGTTGGAAAAGTCAAACAGGAATTGACTTATAGGTAAACGACCTCGGAATGTAGATTTTATGGCTCGGATAGCTTTGTTAGGTGATTTGGGACTTAGGAGTGTGTTCTGAATGTAGTTTTGAGGTCTGGTGTAGAATTAGGATTGAATTGGCGAAAGTTAGTTTTTGGCGATTTCTGGTCGGCAGTGGAAAATACGCTATCGGGGTCGGAATGGAATTCCGGAAATTGGAGCAGTTTCGTAGCGTCATTCTGGATGTGTGCGCAAATTTTCATATCATTCGGACGAGGTTTGGGTAGTTTTGGCATCGTTGGTGAATTTCAGAAGTTTGAATAGCTTTAGGCTTGAATCATGGGTTGATTTGGTGTTTCAATGTTATTTTGGGTGTTCCGAGAGTTCGACTAAGTCCGGGTGATCATTTATGACTTGTTTGTATTTTTGTTTGGGGTCCCGAGGGCCTTGGGTTGAGTTCGGATGGGTAACGGCATGATTTTTGCCATTTTGGAGTTGCTGGTGGGAAACTTTCTGGTGTTTCCGCACCTGCGGATGGGGAATCGTAGGTGCGAGCCTGCAGAAGCGGACAAGGCTCCGCATATGCGAAAGTTGGATGGGTCAGCAAAGGTCGCAGGTGCGAGAATTAGACCCACCTACGGAGTCGCAGGTGCGGAAAAGGTCCCTTAAATGAATTCTCGCAGGTGCGCACCTGGGACCGCAGGTGCGGTCATCGCTGGCCTGAACCTATAAAAAGAACCCTTAGCGAATTTTGGTCATTTCTTCACCATTGTTATTCGGGTTTGAATCTTTTGAAGGGTTTTTGAAGAGGGAAATCGATAGTTCTTCATTGAGGTAAGGATTTTTGACTTAAAACTCGTTTATATGTGATTAAAGGTCGGATTAGTGGTGGAAATTTGGGGGAAAACAATGCTAAAATAGGTAATTAGGGCTTGTGGTTTAGAGACCTTAAAATTGGAAATTGAGGGGTCATTTGGACTCCGATTTCAGTGTTCTTGGTATGTATAGACTCGTGGGAGGATAAGGATTTTTGTGGTGTAAATTTCACCGAGTTCCGAGACGTGGGCTCGGGGGTCGAGTTTGACCAATTTCGGGATTTTTGAGTATTTTTGATAAATTTCGATTAAGGTTCGTTCCTTGGCATATTATAATGATATACATCTGATTTTTTGTAGATTTGAAGCACTTGTAGGCCGAATTTAGAGGAAAAGGTACTGTAGAGTAGTATTTTAGTCGGTTTTAAGGTAAGTATCGTTTCCAAACTTGGTTCTGAGGGTTCGAAACCCCGAGCTAAATGATTTATGACTATAATTGAGGTGACACGCATGCCAAGTGACGGGCGTGGATAGAGTATTTGTGGCCTGGCTTATCCCATGGCACCGCTTAGTGATTATTCCCTGATGATATATGTGCTTATGTTTATGTGGTAATTGTAAACCTGTTAGGAATCATGTTAATTATAAATGCTAGGCTTCACACTGAAAATGCTGAGACCCGAGTGGTCGTATGTTACTGCCTCAATTTGTGATTATTTGATTTCATAAACTCAGTCCTGTTATAGCATATCACTTCATACCTCAGTCTCAGTATTGTTAATTATATGCACACTTATCATTGTTTCTGGCTGATGGATGCATCTATGATCCGTGTGAGTGAGACTGGAGAGTAATAACTGAGTGAGGTCGAGTGCCTATTATTGAGACAGTTATGAGATCGTACTGCACATCGCAGCGATACTTTAATCATGACTTCATTGGCTTGATATAGCGCTTGGGCCACTAGGGCCCCTCCGTAGTCTTTACACCCCCAGTGAGCGCATTGATGTTGAGGGATGGATTTTCCCTGGGCATGGATTGTGTCCGAAGTGGGTGTTATGTGAGGGATGGATCGTCCCTGGACGTGGATCTTGTCCGAGTTTTGTATTCTGGAGATGGACTTTGTCCATGGGGCTGGATTGGCCTTTTTCTCAATACTAAGTGACTACGGTAACCGATGATTATGTACCTTCCCGGATGGACCTTCCATGGGCCTGAGAGCCATATACGGTACTGAGTGGACTGTTGTGTGAGGTTTGTGAGCACTATGTGCATACCCACACTGGTTTCATACATATATTTTTATGATTGCATGTAGAGTATACTGGCATACTTGGCATATTTACTCACTCTGATAAACTGTTAGCATGTCTAATTTTTGTATACTGTTTATTGTAAATTCTGAGGTTTTGTCCGTCACTACCTCTCAGCCCATAGTTTGGGTTCGTTATTTCTGAGTTGGTGTACTCACGTTACCCCTGCACCTTGTGTGCAGATCCAGGTACATCGGGACCCGGTAGTGGATATTGAGCAGCTGACAGAGTTTTCATTGGAGTTGTCGAGGTAGAAGCTGGCGATCGCGACCTCGTCTTCTCTTCCTTATTCCACCTGTTGCACTTATTTTGAGACTATGTTGTCTACTTCTTCATT
>ML387664.1:0-43528 GCA_005239525.1 Nicotiana knightiana | reverse complement strand
AATAAGATAAATCTTGTCGAGGTAGAAGCTGGCGATCGCGACCTCGTCTTCTCTTCCTTATTCCACCTGTTGCACTTATTTTGAGACTATGTTGTCTACTTCTTCATTCTTTATTTTATGATATAGCAGCTCATGACTGACTGACACCGGATCCGGGGTTGAGATTTTAATTTTTGTTTCAAATATTGTTTTTAAACTTCAGACTCTTATTATTATCAATAATTTCGTTTAAAATTGTATTTTTACTGGAAACTGAATTTAGTTTAGGTGAAAGGGGCGGCTTGCCTGGTTCCACGACATGCGCCATCACGACTCTGAAACCGGGTCGTGACATATCTATAGCTACCTTTTCTATTATATAGAAAAATAGGTATTTATGGTATGCACTACATTGAGGCGTGAAATACCCTATTTATATTTTCTCTCTCTTTCTTTCAGTTAATACACCATCTTTCTCAAATAACGACAAGATTTATCTTATTTATCTCTCCACGATCTCTCTCTCACACACAACAAGATTGTATGAGCAAATTTCTCAGAATTGATCCTCAATGTTTTTGCTCCAAAAATTCGTGATAATTGGTAAAGCTTTATCCCGGTTCTCGCCTTACTACCCTGCCATTCTTCTTTTTCTCTTCACTCTTTTTTTTAAAATTTTCGCCATTGTTAGGTTTTGAGGAAAACTTCAAATTTCGTCTTTAATGGTTGCTTCAACAACTCCGAAGAGGGTTATACTCTATTTTGCTTACTTGGAAAACACCATCTTCGGGGAACTTTCTTCTCTTATTTCATGTTTTAATTACATACTACCAATACGGTGTATTCTATACAAACATACTCAAATATATTGCATTTGTGTATAGGTATATTATTTTTTCTTCTGTATTTATGTATTTTAAAGGTCTGTATTTTTTAATACAGCCAAATATCACAGTGTTTTGTGATTATTTGTTATTTGAACGCAGTCGAATTAAATATAGTGAATTGAATACAATGTGTAATAGTTAATAATCAAAATCTGTGAATTGAATACAATGTATACAGTCAAATTGAATAGAACAATATACACCATATTTCTTGATTACCTCATTGAATTTATAAATACAGTCGCACGAAAATATGGAATACATCATAGTAGCAGAGAAATTTATGTAGAATTGATTTTGTAGAGTTAAATTAAGAATGATTGTAACGACCAGGCCGGTCGTTTTGAGATTTATAGCCCCGATCCCCTGTTTACTGCTTTTCCCGTGTCTTTTTCTGCTTATTTGACTTGTCGAGAGGTCTTTTTTGTGGTTTTAGAGTGATTTGGGACATTTGGTCCCTAAACAAAAGTTTAAGTCTTAGGATTTTGACTGTAGTTGGAACTGTGTGAAGACGAATCCGAAATGGAGTTTTGTCAGTTCCGTTAGCTCCGTTGGGTGATTCTGGACTTAGAAGAGTATCCGGACTATGAATTGGAGGTCTGTAGCTGATTTAGGCTTGAATTAGCGAAAGTCAAATTTTTGGAGATTTTGACCGGATGTGGACATCTTGATATCGGGGTCGGATTTCGATTTAAGAAGTTGGAGTAGGTCCATAATGTTTTAATATGACTTGTGTGCAAAATTTGGGGTTAATCGGACGTGGTTTGATAGGTTTCGACATCAGTTGTAGAAATTTGGAGTTTCAAGTTCACTAAGTTCAATTTGAGGGTGATTCGTGTTTTTCGCGTTGTTTAATGTGATTTGATAGCTCGATTAAGTTATATGGAGTTTTAGGACTAGTTGGTATGTTCGATTGAGGTCTCGGGGGCCTCGGGTGTGTTTCAGATGCTTAACGGATTGAATTTGGACTTAGGCCATTGCTGAGTTTTCTGATCTTCTGGTGTTTCACACCTGCTGAGGGAGACCGCTGGTGCAGACTCCCATGTGCAGAGGGTAGCTCGCAGATACTGACCTGGTCTGGGTAGCCAGTGGTCGCAGGTGCGACAATGTGACCACAGAAGCGGAGCCGCTTCTGCGGACAAGGGTCCCCAGGTACGCACACGCATATGCGGCCACCTGATCGCACAAGCGGACTCTTGGCTTTAAGTGGAATCCGCACCTGCGATGCAATTTTCGTAGGTGCGGCATCGTAGGTGCGACAGTAGGTCTGCAAATGCGGAATCGCTGGGCAGAAAAGATCAAGCTCTAGGGTTTGATTCTCATTTTCAATTTTGGGACTTGAGAGCTCGGTGTGAGGCGATTTTTCGAGGTTTCGTCAAGGAAATTTTTGGGGTAAGTGATTATAACCCGGATTGGACTATATTTTATGAATCTATTGCTATTTTCATCATCTAGTTAGGGATTTGAGTTGGAAATTTTGGGGAAAATGGTAGAAACGTCCTAGACTAAAATTATGAGTTTTGACAGGCAATTTGAGGTCGGATTCGAGTAATTCTTGTATGGTTTGAATCATGAGTGAATGGGTGTTCATATATTGTGACTTTTACGTGTGCTCGAGGAGACTTTTTGGGGCGATTTCCTAATATCTTGCTTTAGCTTGGGTTTCATTAATTAGATTAGTTTCTTATAGATATATTTATGGTATGTAATTGATTTTGGCTAGATTTGGGCCATTCGGAGTCGGATATTCGTGGGAAAAGTCATTGCTACCGATTGATTGATTTTGGTTCGAGGTCAGTGGCTTTCCTAACCTTGTGTGGGGAAAATCCCCTTGGGATTTGGTGTTGTTATGATATGTGAGCGCCATGTACGCTAGGTGATGAGTGTGTACACATGCTTTTTGTTGAAAAACCTGATTTTTACTGAGTAATAACCTGTTTCCATCTTAATTGAGTATACTAGAATGTGTATTTATCCTGTTAGCCTAGAATAGCATGTCTATGTGTCTTAATTGCTTATTTGGACTCTTTGCAGCATAAGGGTTTAATCTGGGCCGTGCTCAGGCCTAAACGGGCTTCGTGGGCTGGTCTTAAGTGGGCCCGAGCTTCGTGGGCCGGTCCTAAGTGGTCCCGCGCTTCGTGGGATTTTCTAAGTGGGCCGGTCCCGGGCCTAAGTGGGTCGGGCCTATTTTTTTAAAATTTTTATCTAAGGCAATTTCTTGTAAATTATACTATAGAATTGTGACCTAAATTTTTTAATTCAAATTTAAACACAAAAATATTATAAAAAGATATTCAAACCAATACATTATGGTGTTTTAGAGACCAAGGAAACCAAGTTCACTGGCTTTTTTGTTCTCAAATGCCTCAATATACTCTTATCGTGGTAATATTGTTTGTTTTCATTCAAGTTCACACGATTTTTTCAGAAGGTTTCATACTAAAGGCGGATCTAGGATTTAACTTTTGTGAGTTTAATTTTTAAGGTTATTTGCACTAAATCTATTGTATTTTCAAATTATGTGTTCACATCTACTATTTTGTTACAATGTTAGTGGATTTTTATTCATGAAAATATGCGTAGAAAGTATTAGTTCAGATGAACTGGGTATCAAACTTGCAAATTAAGGTTTACATTTAATACTTCAAATTAAAGTTCAAACTTGCACTTATAATTGCATAATAAATTAATAATACTTCAAATTAATTTAACAATCTAAAACATTAAGTATAATACATCTAATAATTTTAAAATAACACAAATTGTCTCAAACCAACTTAAAATCTTAAATACGAATGTCTGGAGAACGCTCAAGACAACTCTTCATAAGCCTCCTTAAACAGCCCGTGCCCTCCCATTTTGGACGATGATTAAGACTCGACCAAAGTTCTTAAACTTTACTTTGTAAACTTCTTCATTTGTTTCTACCACATCAAAGTGTTCCCAAACATATGAGCACACTCTAGAATCACCAGGCATGATTTAACTTGAATTGAGAATTTGAGTTCGAGAAATGAGAGATGAGTGAAGAAATGAAGAAGGGGGGGGGGGTGTATTTATAGTTTTTTAAAGGGATAAATTAGTAATTACAAAAGTATTATTTTAAAAAAAAAGTGCCAAAAAGGGCTATTTCTGCAACTGACCGTTGACCATTAAAAAAAAAGTTGGTAGTTTTTTTTTTTAAATTTAGCCGTTGGGCCCGGATAGGCCTGTTTAGGACCGCTTAAATTGGCCCACTTCCCAGCCGGTCCCGGTCCCGATCTCGCGAGCCTCGCCTGTGGGACCGGCCCACTGCCCAGCCCACCTCCCAACGGTCCTAGCCCTATCCGATTATGACCGTTTTAGACCCACCGCCCATTTGGGCTCACAGTCCTGGGCCGGTCCCGATCCTAACCGGCCCACATGCCACCCTTATTGCAGCATGCTTTGTGAATTACTGTTCCTTTTCTTGACTTGTACTTAGTCTAAACTGTAGGCTTTCTTGCTGTAACTTTTATCTTTATTTTGTTTGAAATACGTATTTACTTTGGGACTAAGGGACGGTATCCCGGGAGATCCCCCTGGATGTTTACTTTTGGGACTACGGGATGGTATCCCAGGAGATCCTCCTGCACATTTACTTTTGAGACTACGAGGCGATACCTCGGGAGTTCTCCTTGCATATTTTGTCACGACCCAGAATTCCCACTGTCGGGACCATGATGGCGCATAACGTTTTACTTGCTAGGCAAGCCAAAGTTAAAGGTCATTAAGCCACTTCTAAACCCCATTTCAGTGATTTACAACATTTAAGCTACAATAAGTAAAAGAAAAATGCGGAAATCTATAATAGTCTTAACATTTATACACAACTACCTAGAATCTGGAGTCACAACCCACGAATATTCTAAGATTTACTACAAACATTTGTCCGAAAGAAGTATAACTGTTTGAATAAAGGAAAAACAGTAAATAGAAAGGATAGACGGGGACTTCAGGGCATGTGAATACGGACATGACTACCTTGCGTCTCCGATCAGATGAAGTCAACAGCTAACTCAGAGTCAACTTGGTCCAGCACCAAAATCAACATAGAAAGTGCAGAGTGTAGTATCAGTACAACCGACCCTATGTACTAGTAAGTGTCGAGCCTAACCTCGACGAAGGAGTGACGAGGCTACGACAGGACACTCACAATAAACCTGTATACAGTGAATAATAATGACAGAAAAGAAAACAGAATAACGTAAAAATAGTAACTTGCAAGGAATAATACAACATCCAACGTGTCTTATCAATGCCCAGCTATAACCAATCCTCAAGTGCAGTTCAAAGCTACCGTACAACTCACACAGTCAAAGAAAGAGCATAATCACATAAATTGTTGCGGCGCACAACCCGATCCTACCGTACGTATCACAGTCCTCCCTTATTTCTTCGTAATATCATAAATAACAAAATATAGATAAAATGTTGCAGCGTGCAATCCGGTCCCACCATATCATAATAAACACAATCACGGTTCACCCTTATATCACCACTTCCACCCTTATTACACCCGTTGCGGCGTGCAACCCGATCCCACCGTATAATAACAATTCACCCTTATTCCTCCTCAAAATTTCACCCTCATTCCATATGTTGTAGCATGCAACGCGATCCCACAATATTCATATCAATTACACAGGAAGTATAGAAGTTTCACAAATTAACACAAAAACCCTTCTCAATGCTTACACTTCAGAACAAGGTAAATGGAAACCTTATACTTAATATAACTCTACACAAGTAGCAATTAGGCATGGAAATACAAGTAGGCATGTAGCAATTAAAACAGGGAAGGAACAATATAAAGAGAACAGAAAAGAAACAGGCAAAACAAATAAATTATCGGCGCATAAGTACTCGTCACTTCACATATACGCCGCTCACATGATTTTTAATATTGCAATTAAGGCGAGGATTCCTAATCGCTCAAGTCAAAGTTAGTCAAAAAACTTACTGCGATCCACAGGCCATTCACTGCTCAATTACCGCTTTTCCTCTAGATTCCACCTCCAAACCACTCGTATCTAGCCATAATTAACTTAATAACATCAATATTGCTAAAGAAATCAATTACAATGTATAAATTTAGGTTTCCCAAATATTCCCCCAAAAAGTCAAAAATCGACCCCGGGCCCGCTTGGTCAAAAGTCGAGGTTCACACCAAAACTCATTCACTCATTCACCCTCGAGCCCGAATATGCAATTAGTTTTGAAATCCGACCCAAAATTGAGGTCTAAATCTCAATTTTCCAAAAATCCCTAATTCTACCCAAACCCCCAATTTCTACCATGGAAATCCTAGATTTTTGGTTGAAAATTCATGGAATGTATTGGGTAATTGAAAGAAAGTAGGTTAGGATCTTACCAAAAGTTTGGGGAAACAATCTTGTGGAAGAATCACCTCTAGGTCTCTTAGCTTCGAAAATTTGAAAGAAATGGTCATTTCCTGTTTCTGAATCTGTTTTAAGTCACAGGCGTCAGGCCTTCTTCGCGTTCGAGAAGGGCCTGCCGCGTTCACGATGAGCAACAACCTTATTGGATTTCGCGTTCGTGAGTTCCTCTTCACGTTCACGACGGCTGTCCCCCCAACCTCCACGTTCGCGATCCAATGATCGCGTTCGCGTAGAAGAACGATTGCCCCTCCCCCAGGTCCCATTCCTACGCGTTCGCGGAGGGGTTGGTCGCGTTCTCAAAGGATAAGCCCTCCACTGCCTCGCGTTTGCGACCTAGCTGCCGCGTTCGCGTAGAAGAAAATCACCCTTCCCCCATTTTACCTTTCACGTTCGCGAGAGTACTTCCGCGAACATGATGAAGGACACACCAGGTAACAAATGAAGCCAAAAAACCAGATTTTCTAAGTCTAAAACATCCCGTAGCCTATCTGAAACTCACCCGAGCCAAACATGCACACAAGTCTAGAAACATCATACAGACTTGCTCGTGTGATCAAATCGCCAAAATAACACCTAAAACTACAAACGTAGCACCAAATCAAATGAAATTCTCAAGAAAGCTTTAGAATTTCTATTTTCACAACTGAGCGTCTGAATCACGTCAAACTGACTCCATTTCTTACCAAACTTCACAGACAAGTTATATTTATTATATTGAACCTGTACCAGGCTCCAGAACCAAAATACGAGCCCTGTATCAAAAATGCCAGAATGAGTAGATTCTTAAAACTATTTCATTTTTCAGACTTTTAATTTTCAACAAAAATTCATATCTCGAGCTAGGGACCTCGGAATTCGATTCCGAGCATATGTCCAAGTCCCATATTTTAATACGGATTTACCGATATCATCAAAATACAGGTCCGGGTCCATTTACCCAAAACATTGACTGAAGTCAACTAAAATTAACTTTTAAAGTAAAATTCTTGTTTTTATCAATTTTTATCATATAAGCCTTCCGGGTCAATACCCGGACTGCGCACGCAATAAAATGAGATATTTAAGGATTCAAAACACAGAATTTAGTTCTAAAACATGAGATGACCTATCGGGTCATCACATTATCCACCTCTAAAGCAGCCGTTCGTCCTCGAATGGACACAGAAAAATACCTGAACTGGTGAATAGGTAGAGATATCTACTCCGCATGTCTGACTCGGACTCCCAAGTAGCTGCCTCGGTGGGCTGACCTCTCCACTGCACTCAAACTGAAGGATAATTTTTTGATCTCAACTGACGAACCTGCCGGGATAGAATAGCCACCGACTCCTGCTCATAAGTCAAATCCTTGTCCAACTAGATAGAGCTGAAATCTAATATGTGGGACGGGTCACCATGATACTTCCGGAGCATGGACACATGGAAAACTGGATGAACTGCTGATAACCCCGGAGGTGATGCAAGCCTATAAGCCACCTCTACCACTCTCTCAAGAATCTCAAAATGCCCAATATATCTAGGTCTTAACTTGCCCTTCTTTCCAAACCTCATGACACCCTTCATGGGTGATACCCAAAGCAACACCCTCTCCCCGACCATGAATGCCACATTACAAACTCTACGGTCAGCATAACTCTTCTGCCTGGACTGAGCTGTGCGAAGTCGATCCTGTATAATCTTGACCTTGTCCAAGGCCTCCTGTACCATATCTGTACCCAATAATCGAGCCTCCCACAGCTCGAACCACCCAACTGGCGCTCGAAACCTTCTACCATATAATGCCTCATAGGGAGTCATCTGAATGCTCGACTGGTAGCTGTTATTGTAGCGAACTCTACAAGGGGAAAAACTGATCCCACGATCCTCCGAAGTCTATAACACATGCATGGCATATCCTCTAAGATCTGAATAGTACGCTCGGACTGCCCGTCCGTTTAAGGATGGAATGCTGTGCTCAACTCAACCGGCGTACCCAAATCACGTTGTACTGCCCTCCAAAAGTGCAAGGTGAACTGCATACCTCGATCAAAAATGATAGACACGGGCACACCGTGAAGACGGACGATCTCATAAATATAAATCTCTACCAGCCGCTCTGAAGAGTAGGTAACTGCCACTGGAATGAAGTGTGCTAACTTAGTCAGCCTATCCACAATGACCCAAACAACATCGAACTTCCTCTGAGTCATTGGAGTCCAACAACAAAGTCCATAGTGATACGCTCCCACTTCCACTCAGGAATCTCTATCTGCTTAAGCAAACCACCGGGTCTCTGATGCTCATACTTCACCTGCTGACAATTTAGGCACCGAGATACATAAAAAATTATATCCTTATTCATCCTCCTCCATCAATAATGTTGCCGTAAGTCCTGGTACATCTTGGCCGCTCCAGCTGAATAGAATATCGAGATCTGTGAGCCTCCTCAAGAATCAACTCATGAAGCCCATCAACATTAGGCACACACACGTGACCCTGCATCCTCAAAACCCCGTCATCTCCAACTGTAACCTGCTTGGCACCTTCGTGTCGTACTATGTCTCTAAAGACCAACAAATGAAGGTCATCATACTGCCGATCTCTGATACGCTAAAACAAGGAATATCGGGAAACTGTGCAAGCTAGAACATGGCTGGGCTCTGAAATATCCAACCTCAAAAACTGGTTGGCCAAAGTATGAACATCTGATGCTAGCGGCCTCTCACCGACTGGAATGAACGCAAGGCTGCCCATACTCGCTGCCTTCCTACTCAATGCGTCGGCCACCACATTGGCCTTCCCGGGATAGTACAAGAAGGTGATATCATAGTCTTTCAATAGCTCCAACCACCTCCTCTGCCTCAAATTGATATCCTTTTGCTTGCACAAATACTGAAGGCTGTGATGATCCATGAAAACCTCACACGACACGCCATAAAGATAGTGCCTCCAAATCTTCAGTGCATGAACAATGACTGCCAAATCTAAATCATGGACAAGGAAATTCTTCTCATGAACCTTCAACTTCCGAGACGCATATGAAATCACCCTGCTCTCCTACATCAATACTGCTCTGAGCCCAACATGGGAGGCATCGCAATATACCATGTAAGATCCTGAACCTGATGGTAACACCAACACCGGTGTTGTAGTCAAAGTTCTCTTGAGCTTCTGAAAGCTCTCCTGACACTCGTCAGACCATCTGAATGGGGCAGCCTTCTAGGTCAACCTGGTCAACGGGGCTGTTATAGATGAAAATGCCTCCACAAATCGACGATAGTAACCCGCCAAACCTAAGAAGCTCCTGATCTCCGTGGCTGAAGTGGTTCTAGGCCAGTTCTGAACTGTCTCAATCTTCTTAGGATCTACCTGAATGCCCTCTGCTGATACAACGTGGCCCAATAAAGTGACTGAATCCAACCAAAACTCGCACTTTAAAAATTTAGCATACAATTGGTTGTCCTTCAGAGTCTGGAGCACTATCCTAAGGTGCTGCTCATGCTCCTCTCGACTGCGGGAGTCCAAATAAGGTTTGAACAATAGGTTCATCAAGTCCATAAACATTGCTGGGGTGTTGGTCAACCCAAAGGACATCACCAGAAACTCATAGTGCCCTTACCGTGTTCGAAAAGCTGTCTAAGGGACATCAGATGCCCTAATCCTCAACTGATAGTAGCCAGATCTCAAATTAATCTTCGAAAACACCTTGTCACCCTGAAGCTGATAAAATAAATCATCAATCCTCGGCAATGGATACTTGTTCTTGATGGTGACTTTGTTCAACTGCCGATAATCTATACACATCCTCATAGACCCATCTTTCTTCTTCACAAACAACACTGGTGCACTCCAAGGTGAGACACTAGGTATAATGAAGCCCTTATCAAGAAAATCCTGCAACTATTCCTTCAATTCTTTTAACTTTGGCGGGGCCATCTGGTATGGCAGAATGGAAATGGGTTGAATGACTGGAGCCAAATCAATAGAAAAATCAATATCCCTGTCGGCTGGCGTTCAGGTCTGCAGGAAATACCTCTGGAAACTCACGAACAATAGGCACAAAATCCATAGAAGGAACCTCCGCACTAGAATCACGAACATAAGCCAAACACCCCTTCTCGACCATACGCCGAGCCTTCATATAAGAGATAATCCTACTGGTAGAATGGCCAGGAGTCCCTCTCCACTCTAATCGAGGCAACCCTAGAAAGGCTAAGGTCATTGTCTTGGCGTGACAATCCAATATAGCGTGATAAGGTGATAGCCAATCCATACCCAATATAACATCGAAATCCACCATATCGAGGAGTAGAAGATCTACATTGGTCTCAAGACTCCCAATAGTGACCACGCACGAACGATATACACGATCCACAACAATAGCATCCCCACAGGTGTGGACACATATATGGGGGCACTCAAAGAATCATGAGGCACAACCAAATATGAAGCAAAATAAGATGACACATAGGAGTAAGTGGACCCCAGATCAAATAGAACTGAAGTATCTCTACTGCAAAGTAAAATAGTACCTATAATAACAGCATCGGATGACTCAGCCTCAGGTCTGGCTAGAAAAGCATAACATCAGGGCTGGGCCCCACTACCCTGAACCATATTTCTGGGACAACCTCTAGCTGGCGGTCCTCCACCTCTAACAGCCTGACCTCCACCTCTAATAGTCTAGCCCCTACCTCTAGCTTCCTGACCCCTGCCTCTGGCTGGCTGAGCAGGCGGTGCAGTAACTGGTCCCGAAATCATGGCACAAGAACTCTGATGCTGTGGCAGAACACCCAGTAATCTCGGACAAGTCCTCCTGATATGCCCATAACCACCACACTCAAAACATCTATCCTGATACTGTGGCTATGGAAATTGAGACTGACCCGAACAGGCTGGCTGACACGGTAATAACTCTGAATAAGAGGTGCACTAACAGGAGCTGGTGGTGCACTATAGGCTGGCTTCCCAGAAGGAGGCACATAAGGACCACGACTCCCCGAAGCACTGTGGGATGCTTGAAGCGTTGAATGGAACGGCCTGGGAGGATGGCCTCTATCAAAAGTACCCCTGCCTCTAGATGAGGCATCGCTAAATACACAGGAATGACGAGGTATCTTGTCCAACCCTTGACCTCCCTGTCCAAGAACCATCTCGGCTCGCCTGGAGACATTGGCAGCCTCCTGAAAAGAAATCTCGCTCCCAGTCTCCTTATCCATCTACAATCTAATAGGCTAAGTAAGCCCCTTAATAAACCTCATCACCCTCTCTCTCTCTCTCTCTCGGTAGGAAGCAGAAGAATATCATGACGGGCCAAGTCCACAAAATGGGTCTCATACTGAGTAACGGTTATGCTTCCCTACTGAAGACGCTCGAACTGAAGACGGTGCTCCTCTCTCAAGGTGATAGGCAGGAAATTCTCTAGGAAGAGATCAGTGAACTGGTCCCAAGTAAGAGCAGGCGACCCAGCTGTTCTAGTCAACAAATAATCCTTCCACCACTTCTTGGCAAAACCAGTCATATGAAAAGCAGCAAAGTCGACCCCATTGGTCTCCAATATACCCATGTTCCGAAGAACCTCATGACAGCTATCAAGATACTCCTGGGGATCCTCTGAAGTAGAACCACTGAAATGGACTAGAAAGGGCTTATTAAACCTATCCAATATCCATAAAGCCTCAGAAGACATAGCTGACCCATCACCGAGCTGTGCCGCAGCAACCGATTGAACTACTCCGACTGGATGAGCTACTGGAGTCTGGAACTGGGGATCCATCTGCTCCGGAGTGTGAGTAGGAAGAGCTTGCGCTCCTCCTCCAGCCTGAGATACGGTTGATGCCATGGGGAATGCGCCAGTCTGGGCCACACTCTCCAAAAGGCCGACCAATCGGACCAAAGCATCCAGAAGCACTAGGGTGGAAATAAACCCCTTCAGGACCTGAGCTGGTCCGGCAGGAATAGTCTGAGTTGGAACGTCCTCGTCGAAGTCTACCTAAGGCTCAAGGGCTGGGACTGCTGCTCGAGCTCTAGGCTGAGCCTTGCCCCTGCCTCGGCCTCTGGCACGGCCTCGGCCTCGACCTCTGGCACGGCCTCGGCCTCGACCTCTGCCCCTCGTAGGAGCTGCTGCTAGAGGCTCTGGCTGCTGCTCATCTAAAGAAGTGGTACGCATTCTCGCCATCTGCGAGAGAATAAGAGTAGGAAAGTTCAATCAGTATTGAGAAAACAAAATCGCACAACAGAGTTGAATAAAAGTGAAATTTGTTCCTAACTTTATAGCCTCTTGGAGATAAGTACAGACGTCTCCGTATAGAACCCCCGGACTCTCTTAAGCTTGTCCATGAATTGTGAGACCTAGGCAACCTAGTGCTCTGATACCAAATTGTCACGACACGGAATTCCCATCGTCGGGAACGTGATGGCGTCTAACGTCTTACTTCCTAGACAAGCCAACATTAGAGGTCATTAAGTCATTTCTAAACCCCTTTCAGTGATTTACAACAATTAAGCTACAATAATTAAAAGAAAAATGTAAAAATCTATAATAGTCTTAACATTTATACACAACTACCCAGAATCTGGAGTCACAACCCACAAACATTCTAATATTTACTACAAATATTTGTTCGAAAGAAGTACAACTGTTTGAATAAAGGAAAACAATAAATAGAAAGGATAGACAGGGACTTCAGGGCTTGTGAATGCCGACAGGACTACCATGACTCTCCTCAAATGAAGCATACAACTAACTTAGGGTCAACTCGATCCAACACCAAAATCTGCGTAGAAAGTGCAGAGTGCAGTATCAGTACAACCAACCCCATGTACTGGTAAGTGCTGAGCCTAACCTCGACGAAGGAGTGACAAGGCTACGGCGGGACACTCACAATAAACCTATATACAGTGAATAATAATGACGGAAAAGAAAGCAGAATAACATAAAAAGAGTAACTTGCTAGGAATAATACAACATCCAACGTGTCTTATCAGTGCCCAGCTATAACCAATCCTTAAGTGCAGTTCAAAGCTACCGTACAACTCACACAGTCAAAGAAATATCATAATCACATAAATTGTTGCGCCGCGCAACCCGATCCCACCGTACGTATCACAGCCCTCTCTTATTTCTTCTTAATATCAAAAATAACAAAATATAGATAAAATGTTGCGGCGTGCAACCCGATCCCACCATATCATAATAAACACAATCACGGTTCACCCTTATATCACCACACTCCACCCTTATTACACCTGTTGCGGCGTGGAACCCGATCCCACCATATAATAACAATTCACCCTTATTCCTCCTCAACATTTCACCCTTATTCCACCTGTTGCAACGTGCAACCCGATCCCACCATATTCATATCAATTACACAAGAAGTATAAAAGTTTTACAAATTAACACAAAAACCCTTCTCAATACTTAAACTTCAGAACAAGGCAAATGGAAACCTTATACTCAATAAGACTCTACACAAGTAACGCTACTCAGCGAGACCAATCTGGAATATCACTACAACACAATTAAGAACAGCTTACACAAGTAATAGGGGATAAGAAAACTATGGTACAACAATTATCTTCAACAAGGAGAAACAATATCTAACATGTAGCAAATAGGCATGTAAATATAAGTAGGCATGTAACAATTAAAGTAGGGAAGGAACAATATAAAGAGAACAGAAAAAACAGGAAAAACAGATAAATTGGCGGCGCATAAGTACTCGCCTCCTCACATATACTCCGCTCACATGATTTTTCATATAACAATTAAGGCAAGGATTCCTAATCCCTCAAGTCAAAGTTAGGCACAACACTTACCTCGATCCATATGCCACTCACTACTCAATTACCACTTTTCCTCTAAATTCCACCTCCAAACAACTCATATCTAGCCATAATTAACTTAATAACATCAAATATTGCTAAAGAAATCAACTACAACACATAAATTTAGGTTTCTCAAACTTTCCCCCCAAAAGTCATAAATCGACCCCGGGCCTGCTTAGTCAAAACTCGAGGTTCGGATCAAAACTCATTCACCCATTCACCCCCCGATCCTGAATATGCAATTAGTTTTTAAATCCGAACCCAAATTGAGGTTTAAATCCCAATTTCCCAAAAATTCCTAATTCTACCCAAACCCCTAATTTCTACCATGGAAATCCTAGATTTTTGGTTGAAAATTCATGGAATGTAATGGTTAATTGAAAGAAAGTAGGTTAGAATAACTTACCAAAAGTTTGGGGAAGAAAATCTAGTGAAAGACTCGCCTCTAGGTCTCTTAGTTCTGAAAATTTGAAAGAAATGGCCAATTCCCGTACCCTATGCATGCACTACCCGTCCCATGCCTATCGTCCAGGAGGCATTTGGACCTCTATCTCGGGTGGTTCTAGACTTAACTTAGGTTGCTCAAAAATGTGAAAACTAAGCGACATACAAAGCAATTTTGGACTTTCATGTATAGGCAAACAAGGGCTCAAGTTGGCCTTCGCAGTTAGGCAACAAATGCACGCAGAACTAACATTGACAGTTGCAAATTTTAATAAGTTAAGGTTGCAAAACCCTATAGGCAGGATCTCTATGTGATTCTGGATTTTATAAGCGGGCAGTTTCATGTGTAAAGCCTTTTTTTCACTTAATAAAATTTCTAAAGCCTACATAGTTGCCTACTGATATAAGCATAAGAGGTTAAACCTATAGGCATGATATCTAAGTGATTCACGCAGTAACTAACAATGGTAATCACATGAATATATTCAGAATTGCTTAATCGAGTCTTATAGGTATGGTTTCTAATAATGGTAATCAGTATAGTGTTGAAAACTCTTAAAGAAACGAGCAGGACAATAATTAAGACTGATTTAGACCATATAGGCAGGATTTCTATAGTTATTAAAATAGATTTTTAGATTCTATAGGCATGATTTCTATAATTAAAATCAATTTCTAGATCCTATAGGCATGATTTCTATAATTAAAACTATTAGATCCTATAGGCATGGTTTCTATAATTAAAATCGATTTTTAAATCCTATAGGCATGTCATCGAATTTGTAGAGAAAGCCGCATGTAAACAAAATACTATGCGCACATTGAGATATTAATCATTCAATATCCTATAGGTATGGTTTCTAACAGGTAAAATCAAAACACGTTTGAACCAAATAAAGGACCTATAGGCAGGATTTCTAACACACGTTTGAGCAAAGTAGGATGCTTAATAGGAAAGATTTCCGTAATAACTGAACATGTTTGAGAAAAGTAACATATTTCAAGCAAAATAGAATACCTATAGGCAGGATTCTACCCATTTCAATGCAAGTATAAGATAAAACCCCCTTTCCCAATTTTACTAGTGCTTCAAAATGTTATTACAAGGATTATTACAGACCCAGAATGAATAGAACAAATTACAAAGCAGAATAACTATAGGGAGCCTACAGCAAGCCCAAAGATACACCCGGCCAGGCCAGGCGTTCATTCCCATGGTTCATAATAGCCAGAAATTACATCTTCATAGACATAATGCAGCCATGAATTGAGTGATTCACCCAGTAGGCATAAAAAAAAGTTGAGCATATAGAACCAAGACCATAGTGTGTCTGATTTCCCAAGGGTTTCAAGAACCCAGGGCAATGCTCACACTAGGGAGGTTAGCAGAGACAATTTCAGAGGAGAGACTAGGGACCAAGTCCTAGTGTGTCAGAGTTCACAAGGGTCTCAAATGAACCCTGAGCAGTGCTCACACTAGGGAGGTCAAAGGACAGAGCCTAAGTAGCCTTGGCTTTTAGCCGACTAAGAATAAGAACTCAAAGGGACCGGACAGTAAAGGAATATAATGAGGTTAAGGGACACCACTGAAGGACATAACCAAATGGAGCATATAAAAACAAGTAATAGACATGCTTAATTTAAGACAGACTTAACTAAGTTTCAGAAGATAAGTTCAATCACATATGCATACATTAATAAGGCAATTTGAAAAATAGATTTGTAGTCAGAAAATAGAGTTCAGATTATGCTAAGTGCAGAGGACTAGTGTCACAAAAAGGAATCATATCAATTGGCAATAAAATCCAATATGCTGAGGACTAATTAGGGCTGGAAAAGTCAAGACATGATGAAAACAGGATCAAAACATGCTACATTGCAACAAATTCAGAAACAGACTTGTTATTCTCTTAATGAATACACTCATACTTAGTCAGCTAATCCATAGAAAGGGGATATGAGTACATGTTCAAATAGCAGTTCGAAACAGAAGAGGGGTGACTATCAATAACAGATGGACTAGGAAGAATTAAGAGAAATTAATCAACTCAGGTCTAAACATGTCTCAAACTACAAACGTAATGGAATTTAGATTAGCAGAGTCTAAAATTCAAGTAACACATTGTACAAAATGGTAGATAAATCAAAATGAAATGACAAAAGCTTGGTAATTCACTAGTTAAAATGAAACAAGAAGGAAAGGAATCCCACAGTATTGTGAATATCACCAAAAGAGCAAGAACTTAGAATTTCTGGCCTTGGCTCTCAGTCGGCCAGGAACGAAAGTGCTGAACAAGATTGTTAAAGAGCAAAGAGCATACAACCTTAGTTTTTGTAGTTTTCTTAATGATTCTGGAATTTTTTTTCAAAGGGGAGTGGGGGGGGGGTTATATAGTGTAGGAATTGAACACATAAACATGGAAAATCTTCAGTCAAACACTAGAAAGGAAAGCACTCAAAATCAGTAAGGAGAGGAGAAAATTTAAGACCCTAATTTTAGGTAAAGTACACAAATCGGCAGAAATAAAAGGTAAAAATCACGCGCTGCATAGAATAAGATGAACATAGATAGGCATACCATTAAAAATTAAAGAATTGAACCAAATTTTGTTCGATTTAAAAGAATCTGAAACCCTGATTTAGGGTAAGTAAAAGATCTGCAGAGACAAAAAAGTTTACACATATAGGGCGAATATAGACGATATAACACTTAAAATTAAAGGCTTGAACCAGTTATGGTTCGAATAAAAGAAAAAATGTAAACCCTAGCTTTAGGGTTAAATACGAATCACCAAAATATGAAAAAATCGGACTCACATGGTGTAGATTAAATGTGTGTGGATGAAATATCGTCCAGATTCAAAAGATGGAAGTCAATCGGAAAGAATCAAAGTAAGAGTACTTTCCATGTTTAGGCAAGTACTAGGTAACCATAGAGAATCACCCAGTAATGGAAATATACGAATATAGTAAGTGAATGAGAAGAAAATCTCATTAGAAGAGGAATTAGGAGAGGGGTTTTCAAGAGGCGGCGGGTTAGGGTTCTTCAGAGGGAAGGGAGTAGAGAGGCGGCGGGTTTATAGGGAATGGGGTTATGGTTTGGGGTCGAGTGATATAAGGAAATAAGGGAAGGCATTATGAGCCGTTGATTATTTGAGAAGGGTTGGGTCGATTTTGGACTGAGTTGGGTTGCTTAGGATTGGGCTGGGGTTATTGGGTAGCTTAGGTCCGAAAAATAAGTATGTTTTGGGGCAGATTTTGAATACCCACTATTAATGATTTATAAAATAATTAATAAATAAAAAAATATATCATTTGTATACTAAAATTATTAAAAACAATTATTTAACATTATAAAATATAAAAGAGTTATTTTATGCATAAATAATGTAATTATATGTGCATATGGGCTATTATTGCAAAATGTGCAATTTTAGCCCTGAAAATGCAAATATAATTGTAAGAAATGCACTGAAAATATTTAAAAATCATATCGGTATAAATGATAAGTTTAGATGATTAAATCATCAAAAAATAAGTTTTAGGGTAATTATTGTATATTTATATAATAAAATGCAGAAATAAATTAATTTAAGACCTTTAGAAATTATGAAAAATTATGAAAAATACTTTTGTGTGTTTGTAAATCAAATGATGAGGCATATGCACTGTTTTGAAAGTATATATATACATCTGAAAATATGAGGAAAAAATTGGGTATCAAGAACTACCCCTCTTTACCCGGGAAGGATGAAAGAGTTGTCGGGTAAAAAAATGATGACCGATTTTGATCGAATGGGGTGATTTGAAAAATATGGGCCGAACCTTGTATTCTGAGTTTCCTACATATCCCTTGTTTTAGAGGAATCAGGTCATGTGTAGTTCTGGATCCAATGGTGGAATAAACCGATGGAGTTGTTGTAGGAACGAACATGTTTTTCTGGAAAGGGCGATATTAGGATTGTAAATGGATGTATCTGGGAATGGTTATGGATATTTGAATGTTTATCATATGGGAATGTGTAATGGACAGTGGTTGGTTACGTTTTGCAGTACATGAACGTTGAACGGAAACCGGAGCGAAGATTGCTCCAGTTAGGAGAACGGTTACTTCCTGGATCACCTACAAACTAAAAAAAAGATGTATGCACAACGTATATATTGATTATTGCAAGAGTTTAAAAATGATGCAAATTCCCTTTGGACCATGGATATCTTCTTTGGATGGTGAGGATGATGTTCTTAGACCATGACGTCCTGGGCTATGAATCGTGAGATAGGGGATTCACAGGCCATGAAATGATGTTCTCGGGCCATGAAAATGGTGCCTCTGAACTATGGCGCCTTTGAATAATGATGTGAAATATTGAGAGATCCTCAGGCCATAGCATGGTGTCTTCCAGCTATGAGGATGATGCCTTCAGACTATGACGTCTTTGGAAAAAAAGGCGATGTTTCAGCCCATGATATGCAAAGACATGATGTTTGAAATGAAACAAGATAGAGCTTAGTCTCGTGTAAGATCCGGGGCAAAGCTTAGCCCCAAGGTAAATAATAGTGCAAGGTTTCAAATAGCATAGCATTTGTGGTTATGCAAGGAGAGACAATGCTTAGTCTCGTTCAAGAATGGAGACAATGCTTAGTCTCATGCGGGGGAAGGAAACGTTTAGCCTTATGCAATTAAGGAGGCAGTGCTTAGCCTCATACAAGATGGAGACATGGCTTAGTTTCATGCAATGGAAGACAGATCTTAACCTTATGCAATTAAAGAAGCAGGGTTTACCCTCATGCAAAGATGGAGACATTGCTTAGTCTCATGCAAGGGGAGGGCAGAGCTTAGCCTTATGCAATTGAGGAGGCAGGGCTTAGTCTCATGCAAGATGGAGACAATGCTTAGTCTCATGCAAGGGAAGGCAAAACTTAGCGTTATGCAATTAAGGAGGCAGGGCTTAGCCTCATACAAATATGGAGACAGTGCTTAGTCTCATGCAAGGGGAAGGCAGAGCTTAGACTTATTCAATTGAGGAGGCAGGGCTTAGCCTCATGCAAGATGGAGACAATTCTTAGTCTCATGCAAGGGAAGGCAGTGCTTAGCGTTATGCAATTGAGGAGGAAGTGCTTAGCCTCATGAAAAGGTGGAGACAATGCTTAGTCTCATGTAATGGACAAATAATAAGTAGTACCAGAGTATTTCTTAGCTGGAGATATGTTTGCGCTTGGCAGCTTTGTCGTTATGAAGATAGTGATTCTGAGGTGTGCATGTAATTGTGGCTATTGCTTGTTCCTGCATTCAAAGAAAAATCGTGAGTTTTACGGGGGAGGCTGGTTCGTGCCTCCACCTACTTGCTTTTCTTTGCTCTGCATTGAAGTCCTGCTCGAGTTACCGTAGGTAGCATCCGACTATTTAATAGAATAAAGTTTTCAAAAAATATGCATGCATAATTATTTAAGATGCGGTAATATCAAATAAATTAGATGAGCCAATAACTACGACACTTTTAGAGACATTGCGGCTTCCTTGCAACAAAATTTTGAGGTCCTCCTCAAAATTCTGCCCCAGTTATTTAGATGACTTTCTGACTTTTTTGCATACGAGGACGTTGGCTGGACTTGTTCCGGATTTTTGAGGGTCCTCCTCAAAATTCTGCCCCAGTTTCTGATTGTGGGGAAAATGAAAATTTTCTTGAATTGTGACCGAACCCACAGGGCTGCCTACGTATCCCCTCTTAAACGGGAATCAGGTCAAGCGTAGTTCAGCTACATCAAATGGAGATTTTAAACCTAATATCTTTTGACTGCGTCTGAATTGATAGGCTTTGGCCTAATCTCTCCGTCCATTTCTGCGAGTATGAGTGCCCCTCCTGTAATTACTCTGTGAACCATGTAGGGTCCTTTCCATTTGGGTGAGAATTTTCCTTTGGCTTCATCCGGATGTGGAAAGATTCGTTTCAGCACCAGCTGCCCCGGTGCAAACTGTCTAGGTTTGACCCTTTTGTTGAACGCTCTAGATATTCTATTCTGATAAAAATGACCATGACACACTGCATTCATTATTTTCCCGTTAATGAGAGCTATTTGTTCATAGCGGCTCCTTACCCACTCTGCATCACTGAGTTCAGTTTCTTGTATAATTCTTAAGGAAGGAATTTCTACCTCGGCGGGAATGATAGCTTCAATACCGTAGACCAGCAAATAAGGAGTTGCCTAGGTTGATGTGCGAACTATTGCACGGTATCCCAATAAGGAAAATGGTAACTTCTCGTGCCATTGCTTGTGATTTCTACCATCTTCCTCAATATCTTTTTGATGTTCTTGTTGGCGGCCTCTACGACTCCATTCATTTGGGTCGGTATGATGTGGAATTCTTGTGCTTGGTTTTGAAGGTCTCGCATATAGCTTTCATTAGGTAATTGTTGAGATTGGCAGTGTTATTAGTGATGATGGACTCCGGCACCCGAATCTGCAAACAATACGATCTCTGACAAAATCAGCGGCGACTTTCTTGGTTACAACTTTGTAAGATGCAACTTCAACCAATTTTGTAAAGTAGTCTATGGCCACTAGAAAGAACCTATGCCCGTTTGAAGCGGCAGGCTCGATTGGTCCAATGAAATCCATTCCCCAGGCAGCAAAAGGCCAAGGTGCATGTGTTGCATTGAGTTCATTTGGAGACACCTGTATCATATCTGCGGTATATTTGGCACTGATGACATTTTTTGACATACCTGATGCAGTCTGTTTTCATAGTCAACCAAAAATATTCTGCTCTAAGTATCTTCTTGGATAAAATGAAACCATTCATATGTGGTCCGCAAGTTCCAGCATATATCTCTTCAAGCAGTTTGGAAGCTTCCTTGGCGTCAACACACTGTAATAGCCCTAGGTCTGGAGTCCTCCTGTACAGAATTCCTCCACTTTGGAAGAAATGGTTGGATAATCTCCGGAGCGTGATTTTCTAAGTATGATTTGCATGCTCATGTACTCTCTTTTTTCCAATACTACTTGATATCATGGAACCATGTATTCCCATCTATTTATTCTTCAACATGAGCACAGTAAGCTGGCTAATTATGGATCCTTACCGAAATAGGGTCAATGAAATTCTTGTCCGGATGCTGTATCATGGAGGATAAAGTGGCCAATGCATCTGTGAACTCATTCATGATTCTCGGGACATGTATGAACTCTATCTTCGTGAACCTCTTCATCGTCTCTTGTACATGATATAAATATGGTAATATCTTGGTGTTCTTTGTAGCCCATTCTCCTTGCACTTGATGTACCAGCAGATCCGAATCACCAATTACTAGCAATTATTGGATATTCATGTCAACAGCCAAATGGAGCCCCAATATTCAAGCCTCATATTCCGCCATATTATTGGTGCATGAAAATCTGCGTTTTGCGGACATCGGGTAATGTTGACTGGTTTCTGACACCAAAATGGCTCCAATACCCACTCCTTTGAAATTTGCAGTCCCATCGAAGAACATTCTCCACCCCTCGTAGGCTTCGACGATATCTTCTCCTACGAATGACACTTCTTCGTCAGGAAAATACGTTTTTAGTGGTTCATATTCTCCTCCTACAGGATTTTCCGCAAGATGATCTGCTAACGCCTGTCCCTTAACCGCCCTTTGAGTCACATACACGATGTCAAACTCACTCAACAATGTCTGCCATTTTGCTAGCTTCCCTGTAGGCATGGGCTTCTGGAAGATGTACCTCAAAGGATCCATCCTTGATATGAGATATGTGGTATAGGCACAGAAGTAGTGCCTCCATTTTTGGGCTATCCATGTCAGAGCACAACAAGTGCATTCCAGCAGAGAATATCGTGCTTCGTAGGGTGTGAACTTCTTACTCACATAACATATGGCCTATTCTTTCCTTTCTGTTTCGTCATGTTGTCCCAAGACACAACCGAAAGCCCCATCTAACATGGAGAGGTAGAGTAGCAGTGGTCTACCAGGCTCTGGCGAGACTAGTACTGGTGGTGTGGACAAGTATTCTTTGATTTCATAAAGATTTTGGCAGTCTTCAGTCCAACTAGTTGCAACATCCTTCTTCAGCATTTTGAAAATCGGCTCACATATTATAGTTGATTGCGTTATGAAGCGGCTGATATAATTGAGACACCCCGGGAAACTCATTATGTCTTTCTTGTTCGTTGGTGGCGGAAAATCTTGGATAGCCTTGACCTTTTATAGATCTAGCTCAATTCCTCGGTGGCTGACGATGAATCCTAACAACTTTCCGGCAGGAACTCCAAAAGCACATTTTAAGGGATTTAGTTTCAGATTATACCTTCAAAGCCGATCAAATAATTTTCGCAAATCCGCTATATGATATGTACCCTTCTTGGATTTGATGATGACATCATCCATGTATACTTCTATTTCCTTGTGTATCATATCGTTGAAAATAGTTGTCATGGCTCTCATGTAAGTGGCCCCAGCATTCTTCAGACCAAACAACATCATTTTGTAGTAGTATACTCCCCATGGTGTAATAAAAGCTGTTTTCTCGACATCTTCTTCATCCATCCAGATCTGATGATAACCCGCGTAGCAATCCACAAAGGATTGGAATTCATGCTTGGCGCAATTGTCGATCAGTATGTGTATGTTTGGTAGTGGGAAATCGCCTTTGGGACTTGCCCTGTTCCAGTCGCGATAGTCGACACACACCCTAACTTTCTCATCCTTCTTTGGAACCGGCACAATGTTGGCCAACCAAGTCGGATATTCAACCACTCTGAGAACATTAGCTTTGATCTACTTGGTGACTTCCTCTTTGGTTTTCAGACTCATATCTGGCTTGAACTTTATGAGCTTTTGTTTTACTGGTGGACACACCAGATTCATGGGTAGCTTATGAGCAACTATGGATGTGCTCAACCCAGTCATACCATCATACGACCATGCGAAAATGTCTTCATATTCTTTTAGGAAACGAGTGTACTCTTCTTTTTCTGATGGTGACAAGTGAATGCTTATGCGAGTTTCTTTGACTGTTTCAGAATCTCCTAAGTTAACTATCTCAGTTTCGTCCAGGTTGGACTTAGGCTTATTCTCAAAATTCTACACTTCTCTGACAATTTCTTCTGGTATTACATCTTCTTCTTCTATCTCTTCCGAGTCACTATCCTTATGTCGCGTTGTCTCATTACATGTCAGAATCGTCGGTTCATCAAGATAAGAAATAGTAATGCTGTAGAGAAAATAATATAAAGAATAGTAATAAATAGTAAAATAACAAGCCATTGTTTCAAAACAAAATACTGAAAATGTTTTAAAAAAATGCTCATAGGAATTGTTTTCAAAATAAATGACACTAGCAGCCATGCTACCACGGGACTCGGCGGGCCCTTGATGGTGTGGCTTTCCAGTTCCTGAGGACATCTCCCTTCTCAACTGTCTGGATGACAAGGCCTTCCTCCTCCTCCTCCTCAACTATTATACTGCAATCCATATCTTCCTCTTCTAAGAACAGATTCCTTAAACCAGCTTGAATTTCATCTTCTTCACATCCCACATCATATCAGCCTGATGAAAGGATTGACCCAAATGTGGTATCGGTTGCTCGAGAGGGTAATACGGACCACACCATGGTGGCGGCGAATTTTGATATTCGTGCCCGGTATACTGATATCCGAGTCCAAAAGTTGTGCCATGACGTTTTAACTGTATTGGTTTGGCAATACCTTGGAGATTCTTTCCGGTCCCTTTACCAGGTTCATATCCTTCCCATGCCAATATGCTCTCTATTTTGCCACTCCACCACTTGTCATTATCAATTGCGTTAACACGCTCAATGCGATGGTAAGTCTCTCCGCCCAACTTCCATCTATTTTCCACGACCGGAATAGTCTGATTGGTGTAAATGGGATTACTCCCGTCTCCATGAATGATCACCTCCTGATGGTTCCATCAGAACTTCACAGTCTGATGCAGAGTATATGCTACAGCTCTAGCGGCGTGTATCCAAGGTCGTCCCAATAGTAAATTGTGTGAGGAGAATGTATCGAGTACTTGGAATTCAACATCAAACCAAGTTGGGCCCATTTGTAACCAAAGGTTGGCTTCTCCGATCGTGGCCCTTTGAGATCCGTAGAACGCTTTTACGTTCATAGTTCCTGCTCGTATCTCATGTAAACCTTTACCCAATCTCTTCAAAGTCGTCAATAAACATATGTTGATACTTGAACCTCCATCTATCAGAACCCCGGTAATGAATTTGTCTTCACACTGTACCGTGATATGCAGTGCTCTGTTGTGGCTCAATCCTTTCCGTGGAAGTTCGTCTTCGTGGAAGGTGATCTTATGGCTTTCCAATACTTGTCCTACCATATTAGCCATTTCTCCATTGATAATGTTGTTGGGCACATAGGCCTCGTTCAATACCTTCATCAATGCGTTCCTATGTGCTTCAGAATTTTGCAATAATGATAGAATAGATATCTGAGCACGGGTTTTGTTCAGATGGTCCACTACAGTGTACTCTATCACATGCACCTTTCTCCAAATATCATCCAGGCCGGTTTCAATGATAGGCTATTTGGAAGCGGCTTCTTTACTTGTTCCCCCTAGGTGCTTAGGTGTGTAACCTCTAGTAGTTCTGGTCATCCCCTGTGCTGCACCAGTTTCTTCCATTTTCCCTTTTCCTTTCCTTCTTGCTTCTGCGGTGTAGTCCTAGGGTACGACATTGGAATTAAAGGATGTTGCGGGTGCTACCGTCATAGTGAATGGTGTGGTCACTTCTACTTCAAACAGAGCAGGCGCAACTGGAGGTGTTGTTACTTCAACTTCGAACGGAGTTGATGTGGCTACCTCAACTTTGATTGGTGGTTGTATCTGTGTCACGACCCAACCTATGGACCGCGACGGGCACCCGATACCTTACTCAACCGAGTAGCAGCATAACATATCTTTCTTATCATATTATCATGGTAAATGTGCCAAAATGGTCATCATGACATAATCGAAATAAAACCTAAGGGAATGCTAGACATAGGATGACCTAACATGATATAGAAACTTATACATGTGACATACGTGCCTATAAGGCTGACATGACCATTTGTAAACTCAAAACATAGGCCGACAAGGCCATACAAGTATCAATATACCTAACATTTGTCTACAAGCCTCAAGTACATAAACAACATAAAGGTCGGGAAAGGGCCCCGCCATACCAGTCAATGCATGTCCCAATCATACTAACCAAATATGCAACTCCGGAGCAAGTGGAGTGTAGCAACACCTTCCACTGAGCTGATAGCCTACTAGGAGGACTGCCAACCTTTCTATCGGGACCTACGGGCATGAAACGCAGCGTCCCAGGCAAAAGGGACGTCAGTACGAATAAAGTACTGAGTATGTAAGGCAGAATAACATAACTAAGAACAGTAATGTAAAGAGATGTAGGAGATAAAACCTGTAGCATCTGAGTTCCTCTGAGAGATAGTGACATGAAATGCGTAATACACATATATAAATCATCTTTTAAAAACATCCGCCTCTGTGGGCATCATCATCATCATATTATACCCGGCTTCGTAGAGAAATCGGTAAAAACATACCCGAGCAGGTGGAGCTTAGTAAAACCCAACTGATCAGTGGTTGCACAATAGGTGCCATACCCGGACAACTTTCGCGGCTCGGTAGATTAAAATAGATAATATATATAAATCATGCTAGACTCATGGAATCACGTTCCATACCTTTCGAAGTGACTTAAGGTCATTGCACCTCCGATTAACATTATGGAGATCATAACATCAATATAAAATTCACTAGGATTCAAGGATCATACATACTTTTTTAGAATAACTTTGTAAGCAAAGAACAACATGGACAACCTTAGTTGCTAGGAGTAGATTCATTATGAAATAGCGTATTGTTTACGTTCGTTTCATTCTAGATCATGCCAAAAGAATGAAGGAAGATCCTTAACATACCTTATCACTCTTTACACTCACCAAGTTGAACTCTCCTCTTCGCACCTTAATCTGCAACAACGATAGTAATACTATCATTAAGATACGAAAGGTACAACTATCGCACAACGAACGACAAGCTTAATTTGTATAAAAACGGGCACCATCTCCCCTATTATCCTTACTTCCTCCAAATTCAAGATAACACCAAAAACACAATAACACAACAAAAAAACATATATACATTATTTTCCAGCCTTATATACACCACAAAATACAACGAAACAGCCCAACACACTGCAATCTCTTCATATACAAAACGATCACCGTAGTAGTGACAAACGACCCGGAAATGTTACGACGAATGACAAGCACACCATCCTAAATCTAATGGTGTTTCTCCAACTTCCTCCTCCAAAACTCCACAAAACAGTAGTGAAATACGCAGCCCAACAATAACACAAAAGAGTCCACAAAACAATCCGCTACAAGTCAAATAACTCGAACTCACAACTTCCGATCACCGTCCCGTGAGTTTTAACTATTAGGAAACACATTTATCAACCTTCCTTTATATTTAAACACTTAAATACAGATATTACACATTTCTTAACTATGAAGTACCTTCCAAAACTCTAATTACAAAGAAAAAAGAGAGGTGGTATAATGACACTTACGTCGTAGGGATCGTTTTGATGTTAGCGCTTCTCGATTTCATGCCCGAGATGATAATATTCTTTGAAACCCTAGAAGAGAGATTAAGGAGATGTTTATGGGTGTTCTCTGGTCTTGGTATTCTGAAAAATGAAGAGAAAGCCGACCTGACATATATATATCAACTTTTGAAAAGTCAAAGAGGTGTTAGCTTGGCACCCTAGCATTGGCCCATCTTCCGACGCTTATATCTATTTATACGGATGTCGTATGAACGAACGGTTAAGAGCGTTAGAAACTACTTTACAAGACCCTAAATTTGGTATATAATATGTCCCAATAAAAACTCATATAACACACGAAATGTATTTCTCAAAAAGCTTTAGTGAACCACCTACCTGTCACTTATGATGTATGCGGAGTCATGCAAAACTGCAAATATCTCTCTACTCCTATGTCGTATCGACAAACGGTTTAATGAATTTGAAACTAGACTCATAGATATTCAATTTCGTTGGTAGATCATCCAATAGTTCCAAGAATATTTGGAGAAAATCTTAGTTACATTTGACCTAATTTTCAACACATTATGAATGTAATTTGTGAATACCTTTGCCAAATTTTGTTCCACAACTTGCTTGACTTCAAAATGTAGCACACGACCATCATACGACAAAAATAACTCATGTCATAAGCTCCTTATCATGTAATGAACGATAGTCTCACCCTAAAGTACATGTTATAACATTCCAAACTCGTCTACTTTCGACGAAACTTATTTTCTTCAATTGGTTTAGCTTCTAAGCTTTCCAACCCTCTTGGTACTCATTATTCATGATCTTAAATATTTTTAACCTCCAAGGTAACAGGATTAACTTACTTTATTTGCTTCCAAATATAATCTTATTTCTGAGCTTACATCAATTGACTTACGACGTACTCTCACGTACGAAAACATGGGGTGTAACATCATTTCCCCCTTTGGAACATTCTTCCTTGAATGTTGACTAATGCTCTTAACCGTCTCTTAAGAAATATCTCTTATGAATACTTTAATATTGTCTTTGCCATCTAGGGAGTTGTTCGGTGAATAAATCCAAAGGCTAGGGCATTCCCTCTTTCAAGCCTCTTTCTCACACCAGGACTTGTGGTCGAAATTCTTCCAATCTCGTAGCTATTTCTACCTTCTTTCATGCAGCCTGTATGATTCTAATCTTGAACGTGCACCAATGCGAATCTTATCTCCTTTTTCCGTTAGCTTTTAGCCTATCTCTAGGCTTCACTTTGTGAACATATATAGTACTATGGCAAGCTGTCCCTCTGGCATCTATAGGTGTACTAAAGTTCTTTGCTTGGTACTTTGTTGAACTTACGACTATTGTTATATCTTGTTTCATGACCTCAATTATCTATTCTTATGTCTTTACCACAACTAGGTAGGTCATACTATACCATAACTCTTACTTTGGTTTATTATTATGGAGGCTTTCCACCCAAATCCAGGTTACTCTCTCACCGCTTATCATTTATGTATAAATCTAAGCCATTTAATGCTTCCTTATTACCGTTCATCTTAAGAATGACAACCTAATCTCATCTCATACTTTGGAACTTTTATCCATCAATTGTTGATTCACCTTAATGGTGATCCATAATCTACTACTGATAACTTGAATGCTCTCATGTAATACATTATCACTAGGGCTTACATCGGGGAACATCTGAAGTGATTTTCCTAATCCACTTAGGGATGATACTATACTCCAATAGTTGTATTTAATATCATCCCAATGTGATTCATCCTATGGAGGTATTCTAATCCTGTGCAGTTCATGAAATCCTTGTTCTCAAAATCATTACTCAATCAAAGGCCTAAACGTCATCCTCTTATCATTTATCACAGTTACACCCTTACTTTACTACCAGAGTAGCATTCCATCTTTTCTAAATGCTCCTAGTTTTAAACTTATTTGAGTTCACTCATGCTATACTGATCTTTTTTATAACTTTATGGAAACCATCAGCTCTCTTGTTGTGATGGGTTTAATCCCGAGGACTGACATATTCTCGTCACCTTCTCACTCACCTTTTCTCCTGTCTAGCTAAAACCTTGTTGCTCTACCATACTTTATCTTTCAACCTACACATATCTATTTATACTACTCACAACATTCCTTTTAACATGCTAGCACCATAGATTTCCTTCCATGCCTTCCAAGTTGTCTTTAAATGTAAGCAATTACTTTTCCTGCCCGTTCTGCACTTGCTGTATGGATACTTGACATATCTTAATACCCACGAATACTGGAGTTCCTTGTATCTCATATGATCTCAATTATCAATTCTTGATTTTTTTTCTTCCCGTTCATTATCCACGATATGTTCCACTTACTTATGGAGTGTATACAATATTGTAGTGAGAAAGTTTTCATAAGACCATTTCTTCTTTAGGTCACTATGCTTATGTTGAAGCCTTCTTCCTTATTTCCTCAGCTAATCTTTCGGTGTACTACATAGTGGATACCCTCCGACTCTTGTAAAGTTGCGGTATTATTACATCATATACCCAAAGGAATTTTTGATGTTCTTACTCACCTATTATTATCCTTAGTTGCTTACATCCACGCCCTTGTGCTCGTAAGGTTTCTTCTGAAATGAAATTTGACTATCTCCCTAGTGGAACTTTCACTTATTTCCGCAACACTTATACGGTACCTTTAACTACCCATTCTCCTATCTTAATATTACTCAAGGATCATGATGGCATCATATCTGCGAGACTGAATTCCCTATGTTGGGTTTCACTATGTTTATCTTGAACGATTTGTTGATTTATCTATGACCTCTTGTTTAGCTATAATTAGGCTCTTTCTGAATCAACTACAGACTACTCGTTGGTCCACTCTCATATCTGTATTTTATATAACGCGTCTTGGGTTATGTCCTTTGTCTTCTTAACTTACCTCTCGTACGGGATCCTTATGTATCAAGTGTTCATTTCCACTTGTTTATCAACATCATCGAGTGCGAAACCCTTATTGATTCTCCCCACATCATGCTTGCATAAGGTTCTGGAGTCATATTATATCTATAAGATCTGAATAAATGCAATCTCATTCCTTTCACCTTTTTACCACATTCTTCCTTTACCATTCGATATTTACCTTTTCATCTTTGGCATTCACATCTTCACTGAGATATTACTCGCCTTGCGGTAACCCTTCTACACCAGGTATAATTGAATTTCTTATGCACAAGGGTGACACCTGGTGTAACTGGCACATTTTAGTCCCTTAAGCTTAACTCTACTCATAGTGCTTGCTTTAGGGAAGCATTTTCGTGAATGACCTTTAAAGGTTATTCTTCTATTGTTCATTCTATTACTGTCGAAACACGATCTCTGAAATGATGCCGACTATTACCAATTCCTTCGGTCCCTAATTCATGTTTAATTTATCTTGTTCACTAGCCCATACTAATTTCTATTACTTTGAGGGTGTCACTCTTCCTTCTGGTAACCATGTTTGAGTCACCAACTCATTTCTCGAAATTAGGGTATGGCTTTATGGCTTATACTTTTATTATCTCACGACATATCTCCTCTATTGTCCAAACACGATCTCTAAAATTCTGACGATGCCAACTATTACTAGTTCCTCGATCCCTAATTCATGTTCGATTTCTTTTTTTCTTCTTTTCTTAACTATCCCGTGCTAATTTCTATTACTCAAGGGGTCTAACTTTTCCTTCTGGTAATCACGTTGGAATCACCGAATCATTTCACTAAATGAGGATATGACTTTAGGGCCTATACTTTTATTGTCTCAAGGCATGTCTCCTCTTGTCTTTTCCTTCACTTGACTATAGACTCTGTCATCCTGTCATATTTTGATTTACCGTTATCACTCATTTATCACATCTTACTCATAATGCTTCATTTACTCTTTTCTTATTCTCATGCTAATATCTATGTCTATTACCTTATTCTGAAACTTCAACAAAATAACCTTTCGCTTTTAGAACCCTTTGCACCATCTCATTGACTCTTGGGTCGACTAACATTCACTCTTTACTAGGGGCAGGAGTCATCCTAAGGTAAATATTCGTCCCTTCAAGGGTTCCAATGTCTATTTTCTGAACTTTCTGACATTCTAGAGTGCACCATCTGGCTATCTCCCAATGAGAACTACTACTATGTCCTGCACTACCCTCCAAAAATGTTAGATAATGGTAACGATCCATCCAACATTTTGGGTTACTTTAACCCTAACTGGATCCTGATATCCTGTCCTTCTCTTAAGCTATATCAGTTACCTCTCATAGGGCATAACTAAGATGAATGTGGACAATTGTATATATCTCTATTACTGTTGAAAGTAATGCATAATGCTTATATTTCTCTGCCTGGATTGTAAATACTGATAATATTCACTAACTGAGTACCTTGTACCCCTATTCACCTTGCTCTTTTTACTTGTTGAAACTTGTATCTACCTTCTGATTCTCTCGTTATATTTTTCTTTACCAAATGGGTGTATAGATATACATTCCTTAAGGCTCCTTACCAAGAATCTTACACGTCTTAGTATACACATAATCTGCTAAAGACCTCACATTTACTCATCATAAGCAAGATGCAAATTTGAGTTCCTCTTACTCAACTCTTCCAAAGCCACATTGCAATCTCTGACCAACCGTCTTTAAATATGTAGGCATCGTCGTATTATGAATAATATAGAATTTAGGAAATTGAGTTCTTACGAATGAGCTCTACCACACGATCTAGAGTAAGAAGAAAGAGTGACAGTCCTAAATGCCCTGTAGCCTCCTGCTTATAAGTGTGGTGCACAACACACCCATAAATAAGACTCTACTAGACATGGTTTGTAGACATCCCTAGGACAGAACTGCTCTGATACCACTTCTGTCACGACCCAACCTATGGGCCGCGACGGGCACCCGGTACCTTACTCAACCGAGTACCAACATAACATATCTTTCTTATCATACTATCACGGGTAAATGTGCCAAAATGGTCATCATGACATAATCAAAATAAAACCTAAGGGAATGATAGACATACGATGACCTAACATGATATAGAAACTTATACATGTGACATACACGCCTATAAAGATGACATGACCATTTGTAAACTCAAAACATAGGCCGACAAGGCCATAAAAGTATCCATATACCTAACATTTGTCTACAAGCCTCTAAGAGTACATAAACAACATAAAGGTCGGGACAGATACTATATATAATGCATGCTAGACTCATGGAATCACGTTCCACACCTTTCGAAGTGACTTAAGGTCATTGCACCTGCGATTAACATTATGGAAATCATAACATCAATATGAAATTCACTAGGATTCAAGGATCATACATATTTTTTTAGAATAACTTTGTAAGCAAATAACAACATGGACAACCTTAGTTGCTAGGAGTAGATTCATTATGAAATAGCGTATTATTTACGTTTGTTTCACTCTAGATCATGCCAAAAGAATGAAGGAAGAGCCTTAACATACCTTATCACTCTTTCCACTCACCAAGTTGAAATCGCCTCTTCGCACCTTAATCTGCAACAACGATAATAATACTATCATTAAGTTACGAAAGGTACAACTATCGCACAACGAACGACAAGCTTATTTTGTATAAAAACGGGCAGCATCTCTCCTATTATCCTTACTTCATCCAAATTCAAGATAACACCAAAAACAAAAGAACACAACAACAAAAACATATACACATTATTTTCCAGCCTTATATACACCACAAAATACTACAAAACAGCCCAACACACCGCAATCTCTTCATACACAAAATATCACCGTAGCAGTGTCAAACGACCCGAAAATGTCACGACGAATGACAAGACCACCACCCTACATCTATATGGTGTTTATACACACCCTTACTCCTCCAAACTCCACAAAATAGTAGTGAAATATGCAGCCCAACAGTGACACAAAAGAGTCCACAAAACAGCCTACTACAAGTCAAATAACTCGAACTCACAACTTCCGATCACCGTCCCGTGAGTTTTAACTATTAGGAAACACATTTATCAACCTTCCTTTATATTTAAACACTTAAATACAGATATTACACATTTCTTAACTATGAAGTACCTTCCAAAACTCTAATTACAAAGAAAAAAGAGAGGTGGTATAATGACACTTACGTCGTAGGGATCGTTTTGATGTTAGCGCTTCTCGATTTCATGCCCGAGATGATAATATTCTTTGAAACCCTAGAAGAGAGCTTAAGGATATGTTTATGGGTGTTTTCTGGTCGTGGTATGCTGAAAAATGAAGAGATAGCTGACCTAAGACTTATATATATCAACTTTGGAAAAGTCAAAGAGGTGTTAGCTTGGCACCCTAGCATTGGCCCATCTTCCGACGCTTATATCATTTTATACGGATGTCGTATGAACGAACGGTTAAGAGCGTTAGAAACTAAATTCCAAGGCCTTCAATTTGGTATATAATTTGTCCCAATAAAACCTCATATAGATTACGAAATGCATTGCTCAAAAAGCTTTAGTGAACCACCTACTTGTCACTTATGATGTCTGCGCAGTCTCGTAAAATTGCAAATATATCTCTACTCCTATGTCGTATCGATGAACGGTTTAATGAATTTGAAACTAGAACCATAGATATTTAATTTGGTTGATATATAGTCCAATATTTCCAAGAATATTGGGATAAAATCTCAGTTACATTTGACCTAATGTTCAGCACATTATGAATGTAATTTGTGAATACCTTTGCCAAATTTTGTTCCACAACTTGCTTGACTTCAAAACGTAGCACACGACCATCATACGACAAACATAACTCATAGAATAACCTCCTTATCATGTAATGAACCTAGTCTCACCCTAAAGTATATGTTATAACATTCTAAACTCGTCTACTTTCGACGAAACTTATTTTCTTCAATTGGTTTAGCTTCTAAGATTTCCAAACCTCTTGGTCTCATTATACATGATCTTAAATATTTGTAACCTCCAAGGTAACATGATTAAGTTACTTTATGTGCTTCCAAATATAATCTTATTTTTGAGCTTACATCAATTGACTTACGACGTACTCTCACGTACGAAAACATGGGGTGTAACAATCTGTATCGCAATAGGAGTGAGAGTGATTGTAGGTTTCTTAGGATCACCCCCTTCTCGAATGAGCCCAATTGACCGTTCTGGGTCCCATTCTTTATCAATTTCTATCACATTTATCCTCTTGCCCCTATGATCCGGGAGGGGATTATTGCGGACATTAGGTGCAGCTCTTTCACTTGTATAACCTTGGTATCAATTAGTGTCTGGATCTTTTCCTTCAGAGTGCGACATTCATCAATGGTATGGCCCTTCATTCCGGAGTGGTAGGCACATGTCTTATTTGGATTGACCTATTTGGAGGAATTTTCCATGGCAACAATAAGAATAAGAGTGACATAACCGACAGCTTTCAGTCTCTCATACAACTGATCGATGAGTTCAACAATAGGGGTATATTGTTTGGGCGGTCTGCGGTCGAAATTTTATCCCGTTTTTTGATAGTTTTGGCGAGCTGGCGGTGAGTGGTAATATACTGGCTGGGTATCGTAAGTATGGTAAGAAATGGTGGGTTGTATACTTCTTTCTTCTTGGATATGCCTCCTGACTGCAAGGCCTTGTTGGTAGCTTGTAATGCCTCGAAATTGGTTACCATCCTGCTTTTAATTCCTTCTTATATTCTTTCTCCCAATTTGATGATGTCGGAGAATTTATGATTTTCAATGACCATTAACCTCTCATAATATTGTGGATCCTGGGCCCGGACAAAGAATTTATTCATTTGTTCTTCTTCCAATTCGGGCCTTACTTTCTCAGCTTCTGATCTCCACCGAGTATCATACTCGGGAAAAGTTTTTGTTGGCTTCTTCTTGAGATTCTGGATATAGAAGACATCTGGTGCATTCTCTGTATTGAATTTGAATTGATCCATGAAATCTGACGTCATGCCTACCCATTTAATCCACTTCTTTGGATTTTGGATGATATACCAAGATAGGGCGTCTCCAGTGAGACTCCTCATGAATAACTTCATGCAGATTCTTTCATCTTTACCAACCACTATGAGCTTGTCGTAGTATGTCCTCAGATGCACCTTTGGGTCACCTGTTCCGTCAAACATTTCGATCTTGGGAGGTTTGTAACCCTCTAACAGTTCTACGTCCGACTGAATACACACATCTTCATAGTTCAAACCCTCAATGCCTTTACCCTCTTCGACGCCTTGGACTCGACTTGTGAGCTTCTTAAGTTCCTCCGCCATATTCTTGATGAGCAGGTCCTTCTCGGCAGATTCTGGTGTATATGGGGTTTGTTGTGAAGTGTGAGGTAAGGTTTCTACGTATATGGGGTTATATTGATGGATTCCGGGGATTTGGGTGTAATGGTGATCATTGGTTGAGTTCTGTAGATCAGGGGTAGATTGTGGTGTGCTTTGAGGAGTATGATAGGTGGTAGTTTGTGGGTACTGGGTTGGATGATGTTGGTGCTGAAGAGGTTGGTACTAGTGGAGGATTAGGATTTTGGGGAGGCGCGGCGTATTGATGAGGTGCGAGAGTATTTTGCGGATGTTGGTTTGGTGTGTTTTGAGGAGGCGCTGGGTTTTGGGCATTTTGTTGGTTGATGTCTGGGACATTCAAGGTGAGGGAAAGGTTTTCCAAGTTACGGACCTACTCAAGTTCCCCTTGTAACTCTAGTATCTTTTACTCTAACCGCAAAACCAAGTCATTCTGTGCCGGAGTACTCTGACCATCCGAAGTTTCAACATTCTCTGCATGTGTAGCATTATCTTTCCTGATACCACTCATATCGCCCATCTTAGCCTTTCCTTTGTTCTTAGGATCACTTGGAGGATGAGGAGGTGGAGGACCTCTAGATCTGGTATGATATGCCGATGATCCCAGTATGCACAAACCAACATTAGGGTATGGGAATAAACAAATAAAAAAGAAAAGAAAAAAAGGTAAAAAAGTCAGTAGGGAGTTTTGAAAGTATATTGGTAGTATTTAAACATGTATTCCGCAATTATAAATTCGCATCCTAATTTGGGGGACCTCATTTTGCCCGAGGTAGGCCTAGCGACATATAGATTTGGAGAAACTCAATGCCGATAATTGCGTCATTTCATTAATATGATAAATAAACCAAATCACTACTAAAACGACAATAATTATAAAGAGTTACTAGTGCCATTTGCCTTATTACAATCGAATTCTGAAACGACTCTAGAAAACATGTGAATATCAATTCTAATCTACTCAGTCCAAGAGGGACCTTCTCCCATCGATCAGATTCCCCAGGTCGCACATGTCCAACAGCAGATACGCCCTTGATAGATTCCCTCCTTCATTGCCTTCTGCATTCTGACAATCCGAGACCCTTTTCCTTATCTTTCCCTCAAGTTCCATCAAACCCTGCTCCAGATACTCCAACCTCTTTGTTGACTTAGTAGCGATTCCCCTCCATTCGATGATTTCTTCTATGTCCCCTTTATGTTGTTCCAAGTGCCTGGCCTCGGATTCGAAAATCCTTTTATGCAACCTATGATATTTGACTTGTGCCTCAGCAATGTTTTCTATGACCCTATTTCTCAAATCAACCCCTGACTTGACTTCTCCTACTATGTCATCGACCAACCATGATGGGTAGAAATACACATGGTCGGCATGACACCGGTCTGGCTCGATGGTATCCTTTCCCACAATGATCTTTTGATGCCACATATGATGTGCCTCGCACTTGAATGGAATGGAATTACCCTGGAAGTCTACTTTGTAATGAACCATCTTGGAGACTCATGGTATGACCTGTTTCCTCCCATCTTGCCTCATGACTCTGAGAGGAGCATAGGGATAGATACCCCTTAATACGATTAACACTAGATGAGGAACATCTCTTGACCTGAAGATGAATTCACTACTAGGGAACCACTAGAACATCCAATGGACCTTGTCGTCAATCAAATTGACAAAGAAGTGTACCCAGCCCACAGCGTTTCCTGGTTGTGCAAACCTGTCCGGGATAAAAGTCATTCTTTTTGGATGGTGAAAAGCTATGTGATCATTCCATGGTCACCGCGGAAATTCTTGACGGTATTGTCCCCTTTGAAGGTGTTCCAACAGCCATATTTGCAGCTATAGATTGCAACCCTCAAAATGCCTATATCCGTTCTTGCAACTGTCCAAGGCTCGGTATATCTCTACTACGATCATCGGGACAATAGTGTAAGTTTTTCCCTCGATTCCTTCCAGTAGGGTATTAGTAACCATAGCTAAGCGAGTGTGGATCATTTCTCCTTGTATTGGGTATACCAACATCCCTAGAAAACAGACAATGAACACAAAAACCCGGCGGTGAGTCCAACCCAGAGAAGTGATGGCAAACTCATCACGATAGAGGCGGTAGGACTTGTTGTGCCCATAACACTCGTAAAGGAAGTCAAATGGTATGTAAGACTTCTTCAGGCGGACTAACTCATCATTTCTTCTAAAACCCATCATTTTTAGAAAACCTCGAGAAGTGAAATTTTTCGATACCAACAGACCAGGGTTGTCACAGGGAAACCCAACAAAGCCTCCTGTTTCCTGTAGAAGGTGAGTCATTTCTATGTTACCGAAATGGAAAACAAACCTCTTCTCATCCCAGAATATAGTAGCGGCCTTAATCGGTACATTGTTTGGCTGAATGTCTAGCAAAGAGGGTAAATTCCCAAGAACTCTTTTCACATGGTTTTTGTCGCTTGAGAAGAGATTTTCCCACCAATCTAGCAACAAAGGTGGGATAGTTTGAACCATGCTGAACCTGGGGACCCCTCATTTCTACAAAACCAATAAAGTTAGCCCTTTCCCCCTCCGGATTCGATTATTTACACATTAAATATTAGCATATCGTCACGTTTTCTCAAAATAATGCACATATCATGATTGTGCCCGTTGGGATTACGGAAATGCCGATGGACTTTGGACAAGGTTTGCCTTAGAGAGTTATCACGCGGATAGCGTTCTAACCCATATTAGGTTTAGACATGATGCATGCACAGTTAATATCAGAGTGGGGGTTTCTAGAAGATTCTAGACTGGTACCCTAAAGTGGACAACTTGAGAGGGAAAGGAACGAAAGCGTCGAGTGCACCGCTGATCGACTAGTTTTATCGCAAATGAGCCTTTCCAAATTTAAAAGGGTGATTCAGGAAGAGCACGGACACTCATCAAGTGCCTCTATGGTATTAAGTACGCACGAGTGGAATATGGTGTGGAGCATGCTTTATGCAAAGATAAAACAACATCTTGTCAAGTATTTTGCATGTGAAAGCAGTAAATGCAGTATTAAATGAAACGTAAAGAAATAAAAGAAAGAAAAACAAGGAAGAACTTAATTTGTGTAATGTGAAAGAGTTGTAATAAAGTAAGTAAAGGGGTAAGGATTGGGAGAGACATGATATAGCAAATTTAAAGGTTTGGAGCGAGTGGACATGATTAGGAAATAAGGGGAAATGCACGTTGTAACCAAATTAAGCGAAGAGTTGCATATGAGTTCACATAGAAGGGAAAATAAGGAAGAGGGTGTGTATGTATAAATAAAAGCAAAAATGGGAGCGAAATAGAGGCACGCTTATCAGAAGAGACTAATTCACATAGACCAAGTTCGTAATGGTAAGATCCTAAAATATATCCCTAGCAGAGTCGCCATGCTGTCGCGCCCTTTTTCCCCGTGAAATCGGGTTTCAACACGCGACAACTCTTTTAAGGAAGAGTGTTAAAAGAGAGTCTCCACCTAACGGATTTAAGGTGCGTTAGGGCACTTATTTGCAGATAACTCTGGTTTAACCATTTGCTTCACCAAAGATCGGGTAAGGGATCAAATTACCTTGAGGAGAAGGTGTCAGGCACTCCTCGAGGTCCACAACTGTTGGTCCCGGTCGAACTCGAATTGTATGAATTAGTCTAAGCAAAAGAGAAGAGACAAAATTGGGTAAATAAAATAAAATGATTGACTTTAAAACCAAGGTAAGGGTCCTAAGTTTTTTAGCCTAAAGGATCACCCTGTGCAACATAAATAATACTTCGTAACTCCCTCGAGGTGGAGTGTTACTCATATTATTCAGCGAGCATAAAGTATCATCTCCTGCTATCCGATTACTATCTTTAAGTTGTTTACCTAAATCGCACTAGTTGATTCTAAATCGTACCCTATGCGTGCACTACCCGTCCCATGCCTATCGTCCAGGAGGCATTCAGACCTCTATCTCGGGTGGTTCTAGACTTAACTTAGGTTTCTCAAAAACGAGAAAACTAAGTGACATACAAAGCAATTTTGGACTTTCATGTATAGGCAAACACGGGCTCAAGTTGGCCTTCGCAGTTAGGCAACAAATGCACGCAGAACTAACATTGACAGTTGCAAATATTAATAAGTTAAGGTTGCAGAACCCTATAGGCAGGATCTCTATGTGATTCTGGATTTTATAAGGGGGCAGTTTCATGTGTAAAACCTTTTTTTCTCTTAATACAATTTCTAAATCCTACATAGTTTCCTACTGATTATAAGCATAAGAGGTTAAACCTATAGGCATGATGTCTAGGTGATTCACACAGTAACTAACAACGGTAATTGATGCGTGGCTAGAATTCATGGTTTAAAGCATTATGCACCTTACATTTTATGTGCGTTAATGATAAAAATACACGTCGTATGTGCATAATGGAGTCTATTTCATGTGTAGGTGAATTGGAGATAGAATCCAAGCTAAATGGATGCATAAACGTCAAAAATACGCTCAAGAGTCGAAAAGGAGTGACCCGGGCTATAGCAGGGCGTTTGAGCTGTAAATCCTGGTCATACCAGGCTATAGATGGGCGTTTGGGCTATAGAGCCTGGTAGGACCAGGCGTTTGGGGGGCGTTAGAGCCCTAACGCCGGGCCTGGCTAGGCTTTATCCCGACGTTTGGGCCATAAAACCTGGTCCCTGGTCCGGTCAAATTCGAGTTTTGAAGGTTTTAAGTGTTTCCCGATTTGAATAGAAGTCTCCTACACGTTTAGGGTTTGTCCCAAACATATAAATAGACACAAAAACACAACTTTGAGGGGAGGATGCCATTTTTGGAGAGAAGATACACATAGGATCATTAGGAACCAAAGGATTTCTCAGTTTTCTTCATCTTATTCTAGTATTTTCAATTTATGCAACACTTATGCAATTGTTTGGTTCTCGCATGGGTGGCTAAACACCCATTGTTCTGGGGTTGTGGTTTAGCCATGGATATTGTTATTCAACATTAATTTAACCTTGATTATAGTTCACTCAATATATGGTTGTTTCTTCAATTCTGTGTTTAAGTGCTTAATTACTGGCCAGCAATTAGGTTCTACATACTATCTATGTTATGCTTGGGAAAGCCGTATATAGATTACAGAAGAATTGAAGAGAGCGTGATCTTAACCCTTCATGGGAGCGAATTTTTGGCTAGGATAGGAATATACCTAGTCACCGTGCTTAATTAAACATCGTAATCTTAGTGCGTTCTAATAGATTAATTTCATAGGAATATAGGCGTTAATCTATGAAGAATAGGCGAGTAGTGCTTTGGGAGAAGGCTATGAGAGCAATTATCGATTAATTAGCAACCATGAGTGAATTATATGAAAGGGAGAGTTAATTAGAATGCAATACGAGTGGTGAATTGATCACAACCCTAGAATACTTATCTCTACTGAATACACAACAATATTCTTGTCACTTGATAATTAGTTAGTTCATATAATCATAGTATAAATTAGTTATATTCCTGGATTTTATTTTAGCTTGATTAAATAACAATTAGAGTGATTCAGCAAGTAGTTTATGCAAGTCCCAGCGGGTTCGAAATTCGATTTTAACATTATATTACTTGCTACAACCACGTATACTTGCATGGGCATTTGGGACCAACAAGTTTTTGGCGCCGTTGCCGGGGGACTTCAATATAGACTACTTTCTAGTTACTTGCTTTAATTGTTTATTTCATTGAGTCTAACGTCACGTGATTTTTGATCTAATCTCAGGAACTTCGATTGAATACGTAGGGTCAGAAGCTAGGACAGACTTGACATCTTTGAANCCACACGAGGATCCACAACAACACATTCTGAACTTCTTGGAGATTAGTGATACTTATATCACTAACTGGGTCACGCCGGATTATGTGAGGCTCACTCTTTTCCCATTCTCTATATTGGGCGAAGCAAAGCAATGGCTGAAGGCAGAACCAACTAATTCCATTATAACATGGAACGATTTGGCGAGAAAATTTCTGGCAAGGTTCTTCCCTTCAGAAAAGACTGCGAAGATCAGGAGTTAGATAGTCTTCTTTAGACAGAAAACAAGTGAATCTTTATATTCAACATGGGAAAGGTTCAAGGGGCTACTCAAAGACTTCCCTCATCACAATCAGACAAACGAGGTGTTAGTTCACACTTTCATTGAGGGGCTCCATCCACAAACCAAAATTGTGGTAGATGAAGCAGCCGAAGGTCAGGTGTTGGAGAAGAATTATGATGAAATGTTTGCATTACTGAATAAATTCTCCAAAAGCATTCCAGACTGGCAAGGTGAGATGGGGATAAATGTGGTTCAAAAGTCACCAAGGGTTCTTGAACTAGATGTGGTCTCAGCATTGTCATCTCAGATTTCCACATTGACTAACCAAGTCAATCCGATGAACCTGATCATTAACAAGCAACAATCTCAACCAGTGCAACAGACCCAACCAGTGCAACACATTCAGGTATTTTGTGAAGTCTGTGGAGAGGGTCATTCGAGTGATTTATGCCCAGTTAGTCCAAAGTCTGTCTGCTTTGTGGGTAACGTGAATAGGGGACAAGAAAATGAATATGGAAAAACTTATAACCCCAACTGGAGAAACCACCCAAACTTCTCTTGGGNCAATGAGAAATTTAGAACATCAAGTGGGGCAACTCGCCAATTCTCAAAATACCCGACCAACGGGGGCTCTTCCAAGTGACACTGAAGCTAATCCTAAAGCATATGTTAATTCTATATCATTGAGGAATGGGAAGCAATTGGAAGAAGTCTAGTCCAAAAAGAGAATGCAGGTAACTTTTAATGAGAAACCAGCCACTATTGAATCAACATCAGACAACCCGAAAGAATCAGATAAGCCAGCAAAGGAGGCGGTGGCTGAGCAACCCCCACCATTTGTTGTGAGTCCACCCCCTCCATTCCCTCAAAGGTTGCAAAAGGTGAAAGATAATGCAGCATACAAAAAGTTTCTTGACCTCTTGAAGCAGGTACAAATCAATATTCCACTGGTAGACATACTGCAGGAGGTGCCCAAATATGCTAAATACATCAAGGACATTGTGGCCAATAAACGAAGACTGACTGAGTTCGATACTGTGGCACTCACTGAGGAAGTTAGCTCAGGAATTCAAAGCAAGCTACCTTAGAAATTAAAATATTCGGGTAGTTTTACTATCCAAATCTCAATAGGTAATCATGCAGTCGGGCGAGCTTTGTGCGATCTTGGGGAAAGTATTAATTTGATGCCGCTATCTATGTTCAAGANAGTAATTGAAGATGTCCTAGTTCAGGTGGGATCTTTCATATTCCCAGCTGATTTCATTATCTTGGACTATGAGCCTGATCAGGAAGTCCCATTTATTTTGGGGCGTCCCTTTCTTAGCTACGGGCTGAGCTATCATTGATGTGTGTGTAGGGAAAATGATGATGCGAGTTGGTGATCGAGTGGAAGTGTTTAATGTTTACAAGGCACTCAAGTTACCTGTCCATTATGAAGAGCTATCCATGATTACTGTAGTGGAAAGAAAATCGGCATCAATGGTTCCATACATGAGTCCTGTTGACCCTCTTGAGTGAGTGTTAGTTGGGGATGAAGAAGACTGTGGGGATGAAACAAGGGGAGACATTGAGAAAGTTCTTGAAGTATCCTGCAGTTACCTCCACGGGCTAGGAAAATTTGAAGAGTTGAACAATCATGTTACTCTAACCCCTCCTAAGCCATCTATTGAAGAGGCTCCAAAGATGGAACTAAACCTCTTCCAGCACATTTACGCTATGCTTATTTGGGGAACTATGAGACATTGCCCGTGATCATCTCATCCAGCCTGACCAATACACAAGAACAGAAATTGCCTAGGGTACTTCGTGAGCACAAAAAGGCGATTGGGTGGACCATTGCAGATATTAAAGGAATCAACCCATCGTTTTGCATGCATAGAATCTTTTTGGAAGATGTACATCGCCCGAGTGTTGAGCAGCAAAGGAGGCTGAATCCCATTATGAAAGAAGTAGTGAAGAAAGA